>JZSA01005163.1:0-14847 GCA_000956155.1 Cotesia vestalis | reverse complement strand
GTGTGTGTGTGTGTAAAGATACGGAACCCGCGAAGAACGTAATCGATAATAAGGTCCGAGAATCATCAAAAACGTCACTGCCGTTACTGGTGTTTACGAACAGATATTAAATGTTCGCCAAGACCAATCTCCTGTCAAAGCTCCGTTCGAGTAAAAACTTTATCCAATTGAGTCAACGTCCACCTCGAGACAAAAACCAAATTTTCGTTTTTTTTATTTTTAACTCCCTGCTAAGAAAATCAATGATTTTTGAAAAATCAAGAAGTAATAGGTTTTACCCTGTTTTGCAAAAATCGAGGTTTCAACAGATCTCGACGTTTTAAAGCCCTAAGAAGCTTTCCTGGCTATTTTTGCGATGATGTCCGTACATCTGTATGTGTGTAGGGATAGGGGGGAAGGCAAAATGGGCCCCTTAAAAAAAATGTTGAAATCCTTAGTGTTTCTAGCTGGTTTACCTTTTTTTAGTCCCTTGCCAAGTATTTGACCTTAATTTGCTCGGTTCATTGGAAATGAAAAATTAAAAATGTGAGGCAAAATAGGTCACCTTTAGAAAATTTTTGTATTATGAGTTTTTTTGCTTGTATTACTTATTTTTTGCCTTTGTTTATGTGTATGGTATTAATTTTTTTGTGTCTGTTGAAATTAAAAAATTAAGAAAAGTGGGGTAAAACGGGCCTCCTAAAAAATCAACATGTTTCTATTTGTTTTATGCTTCGAATCTTTTCGTTATGTATTCAGTATGAAGAATTAGGAAATCGATTGACCCTGGATTTTTGGTATTAAATTGAAAAGGATCCTTGACACAGGCAGTGAAAGGTCCAAAAACTATGACGATGTCAAGGATCATTCCTCGGGAGAGCTACCAGAAGATCGAACCAAAAAAGGAGTCCTGTTGGCCAACCAGACTCTCTGCAAAAGCCTTGGGGGAGCTCCAATGGTTATCCAGGTCGGCTCAGTGGCTGGAGAACAATACTTGAGAGTCCTCGAAAATCTGGGTTACTCCTTGGTACTGGGGATGGATTTTGCCATTCAATTTTCTGTCCAAATCGACTGTGAGACTAAGACCTGGAAATTTAAGAACGCACCAGAGCTATACCCGTTCGAGTTACTCGACTGTAAAGAGGGGAAACTGATTCTCCAGGCGATGTCGTTTGCCCAGGAAAAGGAGCTACAGGAATTTTTACAAACAGAGCTTAAGAAGTTTGATGAACTTCTAACCCAGGGAATCGTGCACATCAACGAACATGAAATTGTTCTCAAGCCGGGAGCTGAACCAGCGAGAATTAGGCCCTATTGGCGAAGTCCAGTGATCAACGAGGAGTTGAACAAACAAATAGACGATTTGTTGGAGAAAAATTACATCAGACCCAGCTATAGTGTCTGGTCCTGCTCTCCACTCATGGTGGCCAAAGCTAATAACAAATGGTGATTCTGCATTGACTATTGACTGTTGAACCGGGTGACCATTCCACCAGCACACCCTCGACCTAACATGTTGAGGATCCTGAGTGCGCTGCATGGTGCAGTGTTTATCAGCATGATGGATTTAAAGGAGGCCTTTCATCAGATCCGGATGGCTCCAGGTTCAGTACCGCTTACAGCTTTCTCAGTCGAAGGTAGAGGTCAATTTGAGTGGCTGCGAATGCCATATGGTTTGGTTGGTGCCCCAAGCACATTCCAGAAGGCGATGGACAGCCTCAAGGAACGTTTCAATAGGCTGCTGGTCGAGAGAGAATTACCTTTGAAATGGACCGAACACGTGTTTGCTTATCTCGATGACTGGATTGTCATCAGTGAGACATTTGACGAACATTTGAAAATCCTGGGCCTTTTGTTAGAGGTCTTCCGGGAGTTTGATCTCCAGATCAAGCCAGAAAAATGCAAATTCTGTCGTCGAGAATTACTTGCATACAGACGCATGTGATACAGGCCTGGGGGCCTTCCTGGTGCAAAGGGACTTGGAAACCAAAAAAGGAGTATCTCATCATCTGCTTCGACCACTGAGAGGCGCTGAGACTAGGTACACCACGACTGAGAAGGAGTGTCTAGCGGCCGTCTAGGCGGTGAGAAAATTAAGGTGTTATCTTGAAGGAGCCCCTTTCACCGTGGTCACTGACCACGCAGCTCTCCAGTGGCTTCATTCTTTGAGAGATCTGAATGGAAGACTCGTGAGGTGGTCTGTTGAACTTTTCTCCAACCAGATTACCGTAGAATACCAGCGTGGTACGGCCAACAAGGGTCCTAACGCTCTATCTAGGATGCATGAAGATAACATACCAGAAGACTGGTTGGAAGTTAGAAAACAACTACAAGACGTAAAGTTTGTTCACATCCAGGTGACGAATTGGTACGATTTAAAATTTAACAACGTGCGTAGGAATCCAGGGAATTTCCCAGAGTTGAAAATCGAGGATGATCGACTCTATTATCATCGTCTGGATCCTTTTAAGTCGATCTTGGAGGACGAGCATGCATAGAAAACTGTAGTAAAAGAGCCAGAAATTCTAGGCATACTACAGAGGAACCATGAGGAACCTGATGCCGGTCACCTAGTCAGGAAAAAAATGTACGAACGCCTAAGAGTCAACTATTATTGGCCTGGTATGTTCAAAGACGTAGAGGACTTTGTCGAGGCGTGTGAGGTCTGCAAAAGGGTTAAATATAATCAAAAAGCTTCCCAAGCTCCCCATCAAACGAGACAGCCAATAAGACCGTGGGCTGTGGTGGCGGCTGACGTTACTGGACCTTTTACCAGGTCCAAGCGAGGAAACCAATATGTGTTGGTTATTCAAGACCTCTACACGAGATTCGCTGAGTTTTATCCTTTAAGGCGGTGTACTGGTTCGACTGTCTTCGAAGCTTTTAAGGAAACTTTCTTTCTTCGGGGATATCCGCTATTTCTCGTCTCCGATAATGATAAAGAGATAATTAATAGCTAAGTCCAGGAATTTCTCGTAACTGTCGGAGTAAAATTTACACAGAAACTGCCACCATCAACGCCAGGGTCAGGAGCACTGCCATTTCGGTTTGCCCCGAGTGCTTTACCCGTTCGTTTCCGTGGGCCGTTGAGCTTTGACCGTCCGATCCAGCAGCCTTTTTTCCTGCTAAGGCCAATCGTACCTGCGCCACTATTATCCGGGGCGGGTGGTCGGTTCATGACGCCCATTATAATTATAAGGCCCTTAGCCTTCCGGAGTCCCTGGGAGAGGTTGGGACCTCCACCTGGAGCATCACATCATTCAGCTACGATCACCTCTGCCAGCCCATGCCTACCAGTGAAAACTACGATGGAAGTTGAACTCCCGGTGCCTGTCGAAAGTCGGATTATCCAGGCAGACAGACCCCGGGATGTTCCCGTTATCGTCATAACGAGCCCTTTAACTCCAACTTGTCCGGTGAAGGAGTCTTCCGCACGAGTCGTGGTGGTCCTATCCAATTCATCTGTTTCCGCGGCTCCGGGGCCCACAGAAGAGGCCTGGCAGGAAGAGGCAAGGGCGCTTCCTCAAGTATTCCCAGTTGTTGTTCCTCTAGCACCTCCACCGGAGGGTATACCAGAACCGGTTTACCTCGAGAGACAGATGAGAGCTCAACGTGAGAATTTGGAGTGCCAAATGGCTCCTGGCAAGAAGAAGAAGAAGAAGAGGAAGAGACGTGGTCCCCGACAACTCCAGATGGATGATTATGAAGGAGCTGTACCCCGGCCCCAGGATCAAGATTAGGACGAGGACATCCTCGAGATAAATGAAGGGTACGACGATGCTGAATTCTTCAGCGACTAAGACCAATAAAGTCTCCCATTTCTAACTCTGTGTTTCATTACTTCACCTCAATCCTAGGCAAGGCGAGTACCTGGGAACACAGCACCCTGGTGAAGGTCTGGCGGAGAGGAGTGTAACGGAGTACTCAGGGCCTTCTTCATCCGGAGATGGTCTCCGAACCGCGTTAGTTAGTTATCGACCGATTCCCCAGGGCGCTGTGCTCTGAAGTATTCGCGCCAGTAGTTATAAGCTAGTAAGTAAGTCCCCGAGGTGGAAGCGCCGGTGCCGAGAGAGAGAGAGAGAGTGGGAATGACAGAATGAAGAAAGAACCGAACCAACAAATTTAGAAAGAGCTATTGTGACTGAACAGTCAAATCAAACGACTCGTGAAAGTTTTCTAATCAGGTAATTATTTTCATTTCGCTCGACCAAAGTGGAACGGAGCGATGAGACTTCACTAATTTAATGCTTGCTAGGCCAACATGTCAGCTTGCTTAAATTTAGCTTATACTGTAATAAATTTGTGACCCAACTAAAGGGAAAAGGGACGGGAGTAGGGAAAAGGGACTGGCGGATGGAAAAGGGACGGACGAGAGGAGGACGGGGCAAGGAGGGAAGCGACAGCGGAATACCTACTCCTCGATTTTATGTTCGCCTGATACCTGGGCCGGCCGTTTTTGCGTTAAATTTTGTTATTTTTGTTTCTTTTATTTGTTTGTAAATAGTTCTTTAAACAAATTCAGTATTTTTATAATTATTACGAGTACTAGTATTAGTATTACTATTATTTATATTATTATTACCATGATTAACATTTGTTTAAGACAAGCTTTTGATTAATTTGAGTATTAGGAACAACATTTATATTGTTTATTTGTTTATATTGAAAATTATTATTTAGTTAACCAGAGATTTATTTTGGGTTTTGGTCTAAATAAAAGAAATTCGTGATTTAATTTTAGTTCTGATAATTCATAATTATTATACAAGTATTTGGTTATTATTTTGTTTTAGATTTTGTTTACTAACGATAAACTAATATCACGAGTTTATTTTTGTTTATATTTATGATTGAATTATTGTTCACTGAAACCATGCAACGTTTTGTTTATAAATAATTATTGAGCTAAAAATGAAGCCGATAAAAATAACTTATTTCTAAGTCTTTTGACATTTTAGTATGGAAAAATAATTTTGTGAAATTAATTAAAACTTATGTTAGTTTGTTTAATTGTTTAAATAATTTTCTCGAAGATTCTGTTAATTGAATAAATTAGAGTTCATGTTCCACGAATTTATTATGGCATTATGTATAGTTCAAGACATTTAGTTAGTGAACTAAAATTATTTGAACAATTATTCCTGGGACAGTAAATTAGATTAATTCCGACGAGAGGAAATATTCTAAGTCCCGAGCAAAATTTAGTATGGAAAAGTAACGAATGGATAGAGAATGGAAGAAGTGACAATTATTATTTTGGAAAAATTATTTAAGGCGTCTTCTCACTTTAGGCGCCTCAAAAATAGGCTATTTTCGCGATTTTTTTTCGAGAATTTTCGCTTAAAATTATGGGAAACAATTATTATAATACAACAGTAGCATCGAAAAACCCGTGTAAAAATGTCATGGTCGTGGCTTGTTGATGGTATCTCCGAGACGGGTCATCTGAAACAAAAAAATAAAACTGTTTTAGATTCGGTATGTCAGTGGCTATAGCGCATATCATCAGATTTTTTATATTCGCGAAAATAACAAAACGGCGCACTTTTTTCGAAAAAGTAAAAAAAAAACGCGATTTTTTTGCAGTTTTTTGTAAAAAAAAAATTCTTAAAATCAAAATTTCAAAAATCTGATGATATGCGCTATAGCCACTGACATACAGAATCTAAAACAGTTTTATTTTTTTGTTCCAGATGACCCGTCTCGGAGATACCATCAACAAGCCACGACCATGACATTTTTACACGGGTTTTTCTGTTGTATTATAATAATTGTTTAAAAAAATAAAAAAAAAATTTTTTCATGTACTTGAAAGATGTGTTTATTACATAGGATCCGTTTTATCCCATAATTTTAAGCCAAAATTCTCGAAAAATAATCGCGAAAATAGCCTATTTTTGAGGCGCCTAAAGTGGGAAGACGCCTTAAGCGAGCAACAATATTTTAAGTCCCGAGCCAAATTTAGTATGGGAAAGTGACGAATGAATAGATAACGGAGGAAATAGTGATTATTATTTTGTAAAAATAACTTTGAAGAATAAAAACTTAGAATTTGACAAACCGAAGGGATAAACAATGAAGGAAATGCCAATTAAAATGATAGTTTATAAACACCGTATAGATGGCAAAAACGATCATTCTGGTTCGTTGCAAGTGAGTTTTTGGAAAAATAATAAAAGCCAAAATTGTACTCGATAAAAAGCAAGTCTTCCGACAGTGGAGTTGTTCCGGGAATACTCTTCTAAGAACAACAACCAAAGGAACATTACCCTGGTTCGACTAGAACATTGGTAAGTACCTTTTTGGACACTCTTAAGACTCGACTTCCCTGGATTTTGGCCTTCTGTCAAAATCCAGTAGGTAAACATACGCCATGTAGGTCGGGGCGAGGAGGATACTCTTCACTTGCTCTCGGGATAGAGGTTTAGGGCCTGGGCTGACGTCTAGTTACCCGAGGAGGGGAAAACTAGCTTTTTGCATTTTAGTTCGCGGTTTTTGGGTAAAACTCACAGCTTGTGTGATTTGTATGTGTGTGAACATTTTGTAAATACCATTTTTGATCGGATCGTCTATACCTTCGGAAGGTACGTGTACAGTGTACCGACGTATGCGCATTGCTTGAAATCGTATAATTCTTTATTTCTTTTGTATTTTGCGTTTTGACCGACAATACCTGTTGATATAGTTTTCGTGTTGGGGTTCTAACATAACCCAAAGTTGTAACACGCGTATTTTTGTTTATTTTTGTACTTTTGTTTTCTACTTTGGATTATTTCTTTGAGTTATTTAATTGTTAATTTGTTTCTAACATAACCTGTTTTTGATTTATTTTGATTTAGTTACTCGACTTATTTATTTTGCTGAGATTGCACGTAATTGACTATAGTTTGATTGTTTCTTTTACTGTGCCAATCTTTGTTTTGATCACCCCTTTTTCATCTTGGACTCCAGCGAGTGACAAATTCGAGCAAGGGGGGTCGCTGAAGAATATTTATTTTCATTTATTTAAAAATAACCCCTATTTTACCCGTTACAAATTCTAATGCCAATTTGCAGTTACATGAAAATAGTTGCTGAGGAGAACGTGACGCGACGTGGTGACCTGAGACTTTGCCGTCAAATCGAATACCTCATCGAGGAGAAATTTCGTACGCAGAACTAAGACAAGGAGTTGCAGCTCGTCGAGAGATTGCCAATAAAATTACAAAAAAAAACTTCAGGTACAAATATCATGTCTAAATAATTTTTCGGTGATGCGGCATCAGCCAGGCCTTTACGTTGGCTGAAGGTCATCGCTATTTCGCGTTCGGTCACAATCATTAGTTTCAACAAAATTTAAATACTAAAATTTATCCGAATATCCAAGAATTAATGTATCGAAATAATTAACAACAAATTTAACAAAATCTAAGTATCAAAATTAGCCGAAAATATTTAAGAATCATTTGTCGAAATAATTAAAAACAAATTTGTCAAAATTTAAGAATAAATTTAACAAAATGTTTAAGAACAAATTTCGTAAAATATTGAGAAAAGTCCAAATAAAAGTTAGAACAAAATTAAGAATGTATTTAAGAACAAGTCAGAAATAAATAACAAAATATTTAATTAATAATACCAGAAATTATTTCGCATTATTAATTAAACACGTAGGCAAAGTCTCGATTAATTTTACTAGGAATTATTTCAGTTTGATAATTAATGATTTCGGTGTCACGTGAAAAATTGTTCTTTGGTAATTGAGGTTAAGTAAAATCATTGTAGTTTTGTGTCAATTAAAATAAGTGAAATATTTCAGTAAAAAGTTTTAGTAAAATCATCAGGAATAAAAATTAGTTAAAATCTACATAAATCATTAGGAATAAACTTTAATTGTGATAACATTGTAAAAACAACGTAATCAACGGGACTGGACTCATACACATCCAACAAGGATGCGAAGTAACCTGCAACGAATACACAATCCGAGGGATCGCAAGAGAATCAAGAAAAATAGACCTTATCGCCCCGAGTTTAAACTTGTCCTCGGAAACATTGAACTCAAGCCTAAAGATCAATGACGCAGCTCCGAATCCACTGACACAAGTTTAAGACCTAGCTACAATCATCGATAAATTCGAACCATGGGACCAAGGGCTAGAAGGAAACAAAGACAAAATGTCACTCATAGACCATCAAAAAGAGGAAATCAACCACAAAATAACTATCGGATCGGTAACAACAATAGGAATGATATTGGTTATAATAGGGGGGGGGGGCATCCAGAAAACTATCCACCGATTCCTGTCCAAGACTCGCCAGTCCAGTAGGGAAAAAAAAAACCAGTCGCAATCCGGCTAAAAACACTTGAAGAAAAGACATCCACTTCAGAAGTCAAGGAATCACTTCCAGCAAAACCCAACAACGACAAAGAAAAGAGCTCATCAACCAAAAAAAAAGTATGAACCGAACAGGCTCCCAAGACCGTCAATAAAATAAAAGAAAGTCAAAAACCTTTCGACTAAGAGACTGCAAATCACCATTATAGACGACAACCTCAGTATCATCTTCGTAGAACTTGAGTTAATTGATTAAGAAATTTTTACGCAAACCAACTGATGGCTACTCTACGGAAAACTAAAAATCAAAAACATACAAAATAATAATAGAATTTTTTTTGTCCTATAGAAATTTCGTTTTAACGAAAACAATTAGAAATGGGAAAAACGAGCCAACAGTTTTTATAAACAGATGAAATCAACAAATAATAAATTTTTTTTCTCTACAAAAAAAAATACAAATAATATTATGAAAACGGTTGACCCTGAAGGCCAACCCTGCAACTTCCCGCAAATTCTATGCCTAGGTGCAGAAAATTGCGCTTATGACGTTTTTGAGCTCTTCGAGCCCTAAAATAATATTTATGTGTTATTTCGAGCTCTCCAAGCTCAACGAGATAGCTTTTCTATGCTTTTAAGCTCTTCAAGATCAAAAGTCTGATGAAAGTTTGATAAAGCACCATTCTTTGAACTTTCAAATCGCAATAGCTTTTAAATAAATAAACCGATTTCCACATGGTTAGCGGCGTTTGACGCAGTTTTTTGAGACTCTTAAAGAATCTTTGAGTATGAATTGATTAAAATAGGATTATCGAAAAAATTGAAAAAAAACTCTGTCTTTGAATTTCTTTTGTTTACGACATCTCTCGAACGAAACAACCGATTTTGACCAGCTTGGCGGTGACAAGCCTGATTTTTTCATGTTAAAAGCTAATTGGTTTTTGGAATCGATCAGTAAAGTCATTTAAAAGTTGTTTCAAAAAAACTACTGCAATGTTCTGGAAATTTGATCATTTCCAGCATAAGATTCTTTATAAATTTTTACCAGGCCGGCCGCTTTAAGTACTCGATAGATCCCAGGTGGGCTACACAGATGAACTCTCCTACCATAATTTTTACTTATATATTTATTGTTAACTTAGGAATAAGGTAGAACAGCTGATAAGGACTCTCCCCTACAGGAATTTTAGGGAATAGGTTAAATCGCTAAAAAACGCCCAGCCCTATTTGAAATAGTTAGTCAGAATTGACATAATATAAAATTTAATAATAAGAATAGGAAGAGAAGGAAGCCGGCGGACAAGGTCCGAGCTCGAAGAGTTCTCCCGGTCAATTGAATTAGTTTTTAGTTATTTATTTGTGCAAAGATCTGTTACAGCCATAGTTGAGCTCGGGTTACACCTCGAAAACGTCGTCGAGGTCCGGGTCCCATGCTGACGCGGGTGTTTATACATTTCCCGGGCCACGATGACTTCCCAGTGACCTCTTAGCATATGAGATTTCCGTTTCCTCGTTGGTGAACCAGCAACGGAACAACTAATCTCTTTCGGAATTTAATTGCAAGAAAATTTCTTGTCCCGAATTCCACGTGTTTGGGTCCTCAAGTCGGCTAGTATTTATTTAATTTATAATTGTATTTCTTCGAGATAATCCGACTGAGAAATTCAGGTATATCTCAGTTCAATATTAATCAGAAATAATTTCTATTTTATAATCAACGTCGAAAATAAACAGGCTACTGAGAATCTAGATCAATAATTAATAATTTTACGCGACAATATTATCATCATTATATTGTAACAGTTTTACCTGCTCAGGTTGGCCCCTAATCAATTTATAAACAAACTAACAATTCAACAAGAAACGACAATAATTATTAGGGCATTACCAGGATTTTTAACCACCGTTCCTGGAACCGGTCCAGAGGTGAGAGTTCTTATCTTAGGGTAGAGAGAGTGGAGGAAGGTGCTGTTGAATAGTAAGGATTTAATGAACAATCTGATCAGTTTTATTAACAATAAAAATTAACAGAAGAAGCGCTTATAAAAGATTAACTAAATTTCACTCACACACTCACACTATAATTTATTAAAACTTATCAACTATAGCCTAACTATCGGCTAACCAGAACTGAAACAATTTCATATAAGCCTAACTATCGGCTAACCAGAACTATTTAATTACCCTGCACAAAGACAACAGTGTGACAGAGATCGTCTAGCCTAACTATCGGCTATCCAGAACCAACTTCACACTATTAACACTCTCTATCACACATGACCCACACTAATCTTCACCCACATAACTCACACTTGTAATGATTTTATTTTATAAATTTTTATTTAAACAAAAATTGAATTCAATTAAATTGATCCAAGACCTTTAATTAAATTATTCAATCATTAGTTTTTAATAACGATAACTTTTAATTAAAAATTGAATTCCAAATAACTTGAACTAATATTCAATTACAAATTTTGATTGCTAATTTATTTTTGTTTAGAACATTAAGATAGATTAAAATTCCTGACTACTTTAATGTAGTGATCTTAATGTTACAACCATAATGGTTAAAACGAAAATCTTGATGTCTTGAATCAATCAATTATAACCGAACTTTTCTGTGAAAATTTTCAGCACGAAACAACTCAATTCCTGGACTTAATGTCCACGCTATTAATTAATTATTTTCAGAAAATTTTAATTTATCTAATCCACGGACTCAATCCCAAAATTAATTAATTTTAACGTGATAAAAATATTTCACAATATGAAATGATTTCAATTAATATTTCTTAATATAATTTCCGATAATTTTCGGATAATTTCATAATTTGTAAAAATCGACAAAAGTCGTAACATTCATTTTCTTAGCTAGAACATTCGTTAGTTCGGTTGTCGTTGACCTTGGGTGTTTGGAATTTATTGCGACGAAAAATATACCGACCCTCGACCAAAAATTCCACGAGTAAAAATGCTTGTCGATTATTTTCAAGCAACAAAATTAATCACTTTTTCTTGAGTTAATTGTTATAAAATTATAACAATTTATTAAACGAATTTTTCGAATGTTAATTAATTTATTGATTAGTTTTAGTTTATTAAAATTTCTCCCGAAAAATTTAGAAAAAATTTATCCCGCAAGGCCGATTGAGTGACTCTCGGGTATAAGCCCCCATGAAAATCACTCAATTCAAACTAACAAATGTTTTATTCTGATTAATTAAATAATCGTCGATTAAACGATCCAATTGATAATTTTTTAGGAGAAGTAACCGAGTATTAGGTATCTAACTCTCTAATTGAGGATGAAGTCCTAGTTGTAGTTGGCTTCCTTCGTCTCGTCACTACTCCGGGGATCGGTCCTTTTCGATTTCCGTGGCACTAGGTCTGGCGGTCACACTACTTCTCCCTTTTTCACTGCACGGATCACCTATATTAACCCAAAACTACTCCCTCCTATTCTCCCTTTAGGCCCGAAGATCGAGACGCGCCAGTGCTATGTCGAATAGTTATCGATATCCGGTGACTTATCGATTTAGAGTAATTTTACGCTGCTACAATATGGTCTACCCGGCAGAGTAATTCGGCTCTGGACTTATTCTTAAGTATTTTATTTTTTAAATTAATAGTTTGACTATGTTCATTATCAATATTTCGAAATTATAAAATTACTATTTTTCCTTTTCTTTCCTAAGACTATTATATTATTTACATTATATTATTTACATTACATTATTATATTATTTATTTTCCCTTAAATACCTGCAGATTGGCCCTGGAAATGAAAAGTTTGCTATTTTCCCCGTTTGAAAAAAATTATTGGCATCCAAACGTGCACTAACCCAGCCTGGGTGACTGCTGCGGTGTTGCTTAGGAGATTAAGAGCATCTCCTAAAACTTCTATTTGTCTTTTTGTTTATTTCATTTCGGGCAACCTGAACGAATATCTATTTTGCGTATCCACCGTCGAGTAATTTGGAAAATAATAAATTTTTTAAAATACTGTGGCAGTGATCACCAATTTGTGACGTTGGGCATTCGACTAGCACCTATTTCGGTATCACGTCGTGATTATCGACCACGGTAATGGAATGCCAGGAAGATCGATTTAGAGGCACTACGAACTTCTCTGACACGAAGCTCGTGTTCTTTTCAGAACAACCTGATTCCAAACACTCATTACAAGACGAAAACATAAGTATCAAAAGCGATGGTATTGATCGTCGCTTCATGCTATGTTTCTATGCCACGAACGAAAAAGCGAGATTTCCATGGGCTGGCACACTGTTAGTCTCAAGCCATATCAGAACTTCAGGAAAAATGCCACGAGCTATGTCAGGTAGCAACAAGAGCTGCAAAACGCTCCTCCAATCAAGATCTACATTCGAGTGAGAACAAGCAGGCCAAAAAGAATCTAAGACGGGCTATCGAAGCAAGCAAAGCAAAATTGTAGCAAGAGATCTGTAACGACCTTGAAAAAGTCATCTGGGATAAAGCCTACCGAATTGTTGCCAAATGACTTAAAAAGGCTTTATCAGAACTGCCGATACCACCAGCCTTAATGAGCAGCATTGTAGCGGAGCTGTTTCCCAAACACATACAGCAGGAAAGAAGACATAAAATGAAAACAGCGTAACACCTTACACAACCAAGGAACTACAGGATGCGGCAAAGACTCTCAAGACGGGAAAAGCACCTGGCCCTGACGGTGTCCCAGCATCAGTGATCAAGATTGTAGCCCTGAAATACTCAGATATACTTCTAAACGTTTACAAAGCATGCCTAGCAACCAGCACGTTTCCAACGGCCTGGAAGCGGCAGAGATTGGTTCTGTTAGACAAAGGTAAAGATAGCCTTGTAACACCCTCGTCGTTCAGACCACGCTGCATGCTGGATATTACTGGGAAACTGTTCGAAAAGCTTATACAGGGAAGACTACGCAACGGCATCGATCGTGCTGGAGACTTTAACACAAACCAACATGGCTTCTGGAAAGGACGATCGATAGTCGGCGCAATCCAAAAAGTCGTAGGAACAGTGAGAGAAGCATGGTCTGGTAGCCTCAAAGCCCGCAAGGTGTGTCTTGTCCTCTTACTAGACATCGAAAACGCCTTCAACAGCGTGAACTGAAGTGACATTTTAGATGCCTTGGAGCGCAAATTTGACCTGAAGCTGGAAAATTTGGCAATAGTTGATGACTATATAGACGAAAGAACGCTGACAGCAGAAATGACGGAAGGCCCACAAGAACGTGACTATTGTAACAACACAAGGCCTTATTAAATGGGCAAATCGCGATCGCGAGTGGAGCTAGTTGAAAGGGCTTGGCCAAACTTAGATTTTAAATATAATTTGGACTGATTCAGTCCGATAGAATTCGAGGAATATTAAAAAAAACTGAAAAAAATTTTCTTAACATTCGTTTTTTAGAAATAAGTTTAAGATGGCATTATCGATCAACTCCAAAAACTAATCAGCTCATAACCTTAAATAGCCACGTTAATCACTACTAGTCCGGTCAAAATCGGTTGATTTGTTCAAGAGATATCGTGAACTGAAGGAAACTGAAAACAGTGTTTTTTCCAAATTACTCCAAAATTTTTAGTTTGATCAATTTAAACTTAAAAATTTTGTATGACCCTTAAAAAACTGCATCGAATCGGTTTATTTATTTCGAAGTTACTGCGGTTTGAAATTTTAAAAAATAGTGTTTTATCGAACTTCTATCAGACTTTTGAGCTCAAAGAGCTAAAAATAACACATTTATGGTTCTTTTGAGCTAATAGAGCTCAAATACATCATGGGTGCAATTTTAAGCACCTAGCTGTGGAACTAGCGGGAAGTTTCAGGGATGGCCTTCAGGGTCAACCGTTTTCCTAATTTTTTATAATGCAAAACTACATCACTAATTTCAGAAGCTTCATATTAAATGAGTATATGGAAAGTCATTAAAAAAACAGGGAGAGTCATCTAACGGCAATTACATTACAGCCGCTAAGTTAGGCGAAGTAGTTTAACAACGCCCGCTCAATCGCAATCGCCTCTTGGTAAGTCACGCCCACCCCACCAATAGCCGTGCCACTTCTTATGACTAACGTAATTTATACACATACTCACAAATACTTGTTGGTTTTACTATATAAATTCTTATTATTCTTATAAAATTTTTTATTTTCCTTAAAATCAGTTTTTTTTTCATTTTTTTTCAACTTATCGTCTAAGTTCTCACTAATTATTTATTTATAAAATTTTCTTTCTTTTTCTTTAAAAATTTTTCTCGTTACTACTTTAAAGCTATTACTTATTCTATGCTTATTTGTTACTTATACTCTAACTATAACTGCATCAGTATAGAAGAGAAGGCAGAGGAATCATTCGAAAAAACTGATTTTTATTTTATTTATAAGAAACAAGTTTATTTTTTTTAAAACAAAAAAGCAAATCTATTTCAAATATATGCTTAAAATTATTTTACATATATATATATATATATATATATATATATATATATATATATATATATATATATATATATATATATATATAT
>JZSA01005162.1:0-33372 GCA_000956155.1 Cotesia vestalis | reverse complement strand
ATATATATATATATATATATATATATATATATATATATATATATATATATATATATATATATATATATATATATATATATATGTATATATATATAACACAGTGTAGACTCCACATCAAATCCGTCACACGTCTGCCATCTGTTCAGTAACATCTGATACGCCTAATCTGTAACAAAGAATGAAATAATCTCTCGGTAGGAGATAAGACAATCGGAATGCTTCCTAAAAAAACATTCCAAAGAAAATTTTTTTTATATTTACAATAACTTACTATTGCGGCATGGTGACCAAAGCATTAAGGATCACCCTAACCAGGGCGATCCTTAACCGCTCGACGTCCTCGATGTTTAAACAAATCACCTTCTCGAGGGGCCAAGGCTCCGCGACTTCAACGTCTTAGAGGCAAAAAAACGTCACCGCCTCGGCGAGCTCAAGAGACAGAGGGCCGAACAAAATCTCCAGTCGAGCCGCCAAGAACAAAGCGTTGAGAGGGTTTATCGGCCACGCAAGGAACCCAAGTATCCGAACACCCCTCCTCATATCCTAAAAAAAAAGGGAGGAAAAAAAAATTTTCTTCTGAGATATTATGTTTTTTTTTATATACATTTTAATTATTAATATATATATATATATAAATATATATATAAAGTACTTTCCCACTTACTCTCTCTCCGTAAATGGCAAGGGCCATTTGGTACCAGGTACCGCAGTTTCCGAAATTACGTCCTACAGGGTACGTTTTCCTTTATAATTATTTACCACATACAACTTCTCTGGCTCTCTGCTGAGACAATAATGACACCTGATACGGCTTTGCGAAATCGAGAAGCGAGAAAGATAAGCCATCCGTCAGCATACAGTGCAGCGCAAGATTTTAATATAAATTTGAATTTAAAAATTGGCGCCAGATAACTTCTCTCATTACTTTTTTTTATGTAAAGAAGATTTTAAACTAAAATTTGTAAGTGGCCTTCGGTTATAAGGAAGGTGGCCACAGGAAAACCGATGAGCTATTCTAGCTTCTTGCTTTTCCAGGGGAATGTTATGTCTACCCTCATTTTTTGTCTAATTTAAATCACCCGCGCAAAATGGAAGACTTCTTCATGTGCGAAGGCCACAATAAAATAGAGGCTATATGACTGCTAGTTGACTAGCGGGGACTTCTGCAAACTCAGCACCGCGAGCCTTTAAAAACGATACACAAAGCCACTCCTGGTCTTTGTTAGTTAATTCGACTTCTGCGTTTAACTCGACTTGGCCCGTACCTTGTAAAAGTCCCTCATCTTAATTTGCCCTGCATTTGAGGAATTTAGACATGGCTTAACCGGCAGGTCACGTATTAGTTATTAATTAAGATTATAAATCATAGAAAACCGAAATCTCAAAGGCTTAATTTTCCCTGCACAGGCGGGAATTCAGTCAATAAGTAAATTAAAATCTCTTAAAAGCTCTTCTTTGCCCTCCACTCTACAGTGGAATAGAAGACGTTAGCTCAATTTAATTAAAATTCATAAAATTAGATTACATTAAAACAAGATTTTGAAAGTGTAAAGTTTTGATGTTTATGGAAATAGATTTAAAACGAAGTGAAATCTGTTTTGAATTATTTCATTTCATAAAATAAGGAGCCCTTAGAATAAACAGCCCAATCCCATCCAACTCCATCCGCTGCAAGGACCAACCAAAACGCCCAATCAAGAAAAAGGTGCTTCGATCGCCTGCGGACTTACGGATCCGGCAGTAAATAGTAATCCTGCAAGAAGTAAGTACACCTTTTTTTTTAAAAAATCCGTATTCAGTCTCAAACGAATGCGTAGTAAATTCTTCCGTCGAAAACGTCCCACATAAATAATCAAAAACTCCGTTGCATATTCTTTAAACCGTTTGTGCAAACTTCCACCGTTTACGCTACTACTTAAACGCCCTTGGACATAACAAACACTATTCTTTGAATTTCCAAACTGCAATTACTTTTGACAGAATAAACCGATTTTGTACGCGATTTGCAGCACTCAAAGCAGTTTTTTAATTAAATTTTATAAGCTACTTTTAGACACAATCAGACCAAAAATTTCGGGAAAATGACTGCATCAACCAATGTTGACCGAACAGGCGATAATCGACATGGTTTTTGAAAAATAAGAGCTGATCAGTTTTTAGAATTGATCGGTAGAGTCCTTTAAAAGTTGTCCAAAAAAAACCACTTAAAAAAAAATTTTCCAAAGTTTTTTGAGATTTATTAAAATCGACCTGGCTGAATTAATCTTACTTTACAGAAATCCTAATAGTAATGAAACCCTTTTGAATGCCACCAACCGCGTTTCAATCGGTCGAGCTGTTTAAAAGTTATAAGGAGTTTACACACAGACACACACACACACACACACACACACACACACACACACATGCATACATACAAACATACAAACATACATACATACAGACATGGTGACACCCTCTCAGGAACCCTCAAAATGGCTTTCTAGGACCTTAAAACGTCGAGGTCTGTTGAAAACACACAACACATACAGACATCATCGCTAAAAAACCGAGAAAATAGAAAAATAGAAATAAGACTGTTCTTGTCGAATCAGTAGACATAAAGTCTATAAAACGGACGAAACGTGGGGGCGTTGTCCTTGAAATGACTCAGAAGATTAAAGGCAGCAGTGCTTTTACTAACTTGGTAAAGTCAACTAATTCTAATATTGGTACGGTCAAGACGCTCACCCAAATAGCAGCGTTCGAGATCCTCGACCTGGATAGAGTTTCTTGCGAGGGCGGCATCTGTGAAGCACTTCAATGGGACTTTACTATCAGCCTGGAGATCAAACGTTTAAATTTAACAAATCTCATACGATGAGGCCAACGGGAAGCCTTCTGCGAAATAGCCGCAGTCAACGCGATAAAGGTCCTTGACAACGTGCGTATAAAGATTGGATGGGTTACCTGCCGACTTCACTTAGTTGCAAAAGTAACCCACTGCTTCAGATGCTTTGGTTTTGGGCACCAAATGCGTAACTGTGCGGGACCACACAGGAGCAAGTGCTGCTATAAATGTGATGAAGGAAACCACAAGTTCGCAGACTGCGCGGAGAAACCAAAATGTTTTCTTTGTACACAGAACAATAATGCTAAGGGTGGTTTATGCCATATTTCTAGCTCTGGGGCTTGTAAGGAATTTCGCACCACTCTTGCCAAAGCTACAAGAGGGCAGAATTGATGCGCATACTACAAGATGTCCTGAATAGGTGCACTTAGGTGAAAAACCTGCTCCGCTAGCGTGTCTCTAAAGATGAAACCGACGCCTTCTTCATTTGCGAGCAACATCTCAGCCTCCAAGATAGAACATGGTTCGCCGAAAAGTCTCGCACGGCAGTGATCTGGATAGTAACTTTGAAGACGGATACTATCAACAACGCAAGCGAAGCAGGCTTCGGCTAAATTAAGACCCCTACGACCTAGTTAATGAGCGTTTATCTTTTATCCAATGAAGGGATTAGTCTGGTCTGCCAGAAGATGGCAAAAATAGAAGAACGCATCGGCAAGCTCGACGGTGAAGTCATCATGGCTGGTAATTTCAAAGCCAAATCGACTAAATAGGGCGCTAACTTTTCCGACATCCGAGGAAACGAAGTAGCAAACCTTGCAGCAAGATTGGACCTCATAGTGCTAAACATCGGAAGTACCACAACCTTCAGAAGACCGGGGTACCAGGAATTTATCCTCGACATTTCGCTGGGCACTCCAAGGATTGGCAAGATGATTAAAAACTGGACTGTATCTGAAGAATAAATACAGTGGCAGGGATCACGAGTATGTGTTATTCAGCATTGGACTGGCACCTGTTCCGGCTCCACAACGCGACCTCCAAAATCGGAAGTGGAAAGCCAGTAAGCTTGATTTAGAAGTATTGGGAATATCCCTTACTTGGAGCTCGTCGACTTTCAAGAGTAACCCGACTCCAAATACCTGCTGCAAGACGGAAAAAACGGAGTTAAAAGTGATGAAAAAGATTGTTCCATCGTGTGATGCTTCAATGTCACGGCTTAAAAAGAGGGATTTAAATAGTCCGGCATACTGGAGGTCATCAGACATAGCAGAACTCCGAAAAAGATGCCATGAACTACGTTGCTGAGCAAATATAGCTGCGAAACGCTTTCCTCATCAAGATCTATACTCAAATTGACAAAAGTAAGCTGATAGCGCAAACCACGGCAGGCCCACAAAATCCTGTTACCAAAACAAGTAGAGCTGATGGACTTTGCAGAACACCTGAGCTAATGGACTTTGCAGAATCACCTGAAACTCGTCAAGCATGAAACCTAGATACTCGTCCTGGCACGTCAAGAATGGTTCCCAAAACCTTTCGCTGTGGACATGAGAGAGACAACATTAACATCAACAAGGGCCTTGTGCTATCTAGGGGTCAGATAGATGAGAAACTACTTTTCCGCGAACACCTTGACAGTGCATACAGGAATGCTAGCAAGATGGAATCCAGCCTATCAAAGATTATAACCAATACTATGGGACTACGAACCAAAAAGAGAAGAGTCCTTCTTGAAGCAGCCCATTCAGTACTGCTTTATAGAGCGGAGATATGGGCAGACATCCTAAACTAAAACACCCACCGGCAAAACAGTGCAACAGCGAGGCGCTCTCAGGGTGGCCTGCAGCTACCGCACGGTTTTCGAAGCAGATGAGTCGGTCATAGCGGGAGCCACGTCTATTAACTTACTAGTATTTGAGAGCCCGTGAAAAAATATTTTGATCAGGCTTGATATGAACTGATAAGGCCATATAAAAACTTTTGATCTATTCATATCTTGCCTGATATGATCTGATAAGTTCATATTTAATTTTTGATATGTCCTGATATGGCCTTATATGAAAATTGGCCATATCAGGCCAGATCAAGCCTTATTCACTTAATATGTCTATATCAGACTTGATGTAGCTTGATAAGTTCATGAATCATATGCAATTCTATATGAATTTCTTTCTCAGCTGAGTATTTTGTGATTACTATAAAACATTCTTTTTTTTTATCGAAGATTCTGTAACTCTAATGATTGACAATCTTTTAATATAAAGTATTTTGCGGATGAAATAATAGGAATTAAAAAAAAATGAAATTTCACAAAAATTATTAGTTTTCTCAAGTTAAAAATTTGTTATTCGGACCCTCCAGCAATATATAGTTCCACATACTAAAGAAATAATTCCATCAAAATTTGAGATTTTAATTCTGATTCTATCTCTATTATTTTATTAATTTTAAAGAAATTGTAAATTCTAAAGCATATAATCATGTAATCATACATCATTATATACGGCCATTTTTCATATATAATTATATACAATTTTTTTTACCCGGGCGGGTATTGGGATCCCAAGGATGGGCGTGGCTTAAGCGCCAGTCCTCTAGCGGCTAAAATATATACTACTCAAAGTAGGCTATTGTCAATGTTTACATTACATTCTGTCAGTTGATTTATTAATATTTTGTAATTATTTTTGAATAATTACACGGTTTTAAGGTCTTTGATTAAAATATGCGTATTTCTATTCAAGAAATTTGTGCATTCGCGCATGCAACACCTCGAAGTAAATGTTTTACAGGTGGTGAAAATATACTTAACCAAGGACACTTGTTAAACTGTGGCAAGATAAGTGAGGAAAATAATTTCTTAAAAATAATTGCTTTTTGTCTCCAATCCTCAAATATAAGAGATAATCCTCATGAAATTAATGGGGAAGTTCTTAAAGATAAAGGAAAAATCGTGGGTATGAGTTGTTCCTGTGCAGCTGGTTTAGGTGGTGAATGTAAGCATGTGGTAGCAACACTACTTTATTTGAATCGGTGAGTATACAAAGCTTTTGTCTTGTGTATTTTTTTGATGAAAAATAAATATTTCAATAATTAATATCGATGTAATATCAGTAAATGTTTAACAATGTGTATTAATTTTTTCAGAAATGATTTGGAAAGTTTAAAAGTAATCTCTTGTACTGATAAAAAATGTGCATGGAGTGCTCCCAAACAGTCAGCACTACAACAGTACGATATGAAACCATTACTGTCACATAGCTGTTTAGTACAACAAATTAATTTAACAAGAGAAAGAAATTTAAAGGGAAAAAAAAAACAATATCTATCCCAGATGATCTCGGCGTTGCTCTCCAAGTCATAGAAGGTGTTAATCACATGGACCTTCAAGAATCCGACAATCCTGATAATACTGGTGATGTATATGATGATTCGGAACCTTCAATTGATAATACTGTCAACGTTACGCTACAAACTGATGATAATGATGAAGACGAGGAATTTCGACGAATTTTAATTGAGGATAATCCATTATCAGCTGTAGCTATGCATATGTAATTGCTACGTTTTCTTTAACTTATTTTTAAGTATTGTGATTTCATTTTTTTTTTTATCATTTACACACTTTTTATAATTTTTTATATTTTACACAATTTACATCCCAATATTTACTTTTAAAAGAAATCACTATTGTGAGAAAATTTAACTCTTTATTTTTAATTTTTTATTTGTTTTAGTAAATGAATTTTAGGAATTTAGCCATTTATCAAAAATTTTATACTTAAAAATAAGAATTTTGGTATTGTAAGTAAGTGGTTAAATGAGTGCCGGAATGATTTTTTTTAATAAACAAAATGATTAATAAACGTACTTTTTTTTTTTTATTTAAATTTTATTGCATGTAGACTTGGAAGGCATGATCCTGTACAAGCAGAAACTAATAAAGTAATTATATCACCAGATAAAATGACGGCTATAATAAAGAATCAACAGAAGTCTGAATTACTTCTGAAATTGAAGAATTTTGATATAAAATTTACACCTGGAGAATGTTGTAAAAAAACATTAAGTCGTCTCTCAGATGATACTCGAAAAATCTGTGAAGACACTCATGAGTTCTATAGTGTTTGGATTAAGGAAAGGCAGGTGAGGATAACCGCGAGTGATGCCTACAAACTTTTTACTTATCGTAAAAATAAAAACCCAGATTGGAAAAAAAAGTCTGTAGATTACTTTTTTGAAGAATCCTTTAGTAATGCAAATACAAAATACGGCCTTGAGAACGAATCTATAGCTCGTGAAGCTTATGAAGCCAAAATGTCTGTTGAAGTAGTTCAATGTGGATTGATTATCTCGAAGGAGAACCCTTGGCTAGGTGGCTCTCCAGATGGAATAATATTTAAAAATAATGAGCCATACAAAATTCTTGAAATCAAATGCCCAGTTGAAGGTAAAAAAACATGTGCTGAGGATTTAATTAAAACAGTGAAATGGTTGGAAGTACTAAATGGTGAAGTAGGCTTAAAGAAGAAACATATGTATTATGCTCAGGTCCAAATTATTATGTTGCTCGTCAATGTGCAATCTACTGATTTCGTAATTTATTCTTCTTTCGATAAGAGTTTTAAAATTATTCCTGTTAGTTTTGACAAAAAATTTACTAAAGTTTTATTGTTTTCATTAAAAGTTATATATTTTAAATTTATGTTGCATAATATCTGTGAAAAAGAACGAGAGCAGCAAAGTGAAGAGTAACTTGTTTTTTTTTTAATTCTGTTATAACAATGTATCAATAATGAAATTGATGTATTTTCATAGGCAAGATAATAACTCTATTCTTTACTTCTCTATTCACAAATATCTCTATACTAAATATTTCAATTCCTAAATAACACTATTTCTAAATATCTCTATTCTTAAATAACTCTATTCTTAAATATCTGTACTCCTAAATAATAACTATTTCTAAATAACTCTTTTCGTAAGAATCTCTATTCTTAAATAACTATTCTTAAATAAACTTTTATTCTAAATAACTCTATTCGTAAATAACTCTATTCTTAAATAACTCTATTCGTAAATATCTCTATTCTTGAATAACTCTATTCTTGAATGATTTAGTTGTAGAATATTTTCTAAGCTACATTTAAAAAAAATGAGTGAATTAATTATAATTAATCAATTACTAGACACGACATTTTTAAATAAATTTTAACAGTTGAAGTCATTATAAAGACACAACTATCTCATTATAAGAAATACTTACTTAAAACAGTTATTACTAAAAACTAGTCACAATTGCAATCTTTAATTCATTGCTTTTAAACAATAAAGAGTTGCCCTACGTACAAACGCGGAAGCTTATTTATTAACCCAAGAGCTTAATCTCACTTATTTTATTGCATTTATTTACATTTCCCAGTTTGCTGATTAATTTTTCTGACACTTGCAGACTTTTCTTCTGCAAGATTTAACCCTTGCGACTTTCAAATCATTCTGAAATCAGTCTGAAAAAATTCTGGAAACATTATGGAATCATGATGGTTCCAGAGTGTTTCCATAGTGGTTTTGTGCCTATTTTCCAGCATGAAACCAGAGTGAACCCAGACTAAAGCCAGAATGGAATCAAATCAAAAAAAACCGTCACGCTCGGGAATCGAACCTGGGACCGGACGCTTGAAAGACTAATTCTTTACCAGTTTACCGATGAGACTTATTTGAATAGCAGGGTTTTTAACAACTACAAGTAATGCAAATCGTATACATGATCAATGCGTAATGAACAAAATTTTTTATTTTGTTTGTAAATTATTAATTATTAATATACACTGATAGAAAGATTTATTGACTATTGATAAATTAATTTATTCGAAGACAATTATTTAATTGGTTAAATTTTAATAATTTGAAATTAAAGTAATTTAAAATTTAGCTCGATCAAATATTAAAAACAAATACATGTAATGACATATAGTTATATATAATTTCTATATAACTACATATAATTACATATAATTTATATATAACTATATGTCATTACATGTATTTGTTTTTAATATTTGATCGAGCTAAATTTTAAATTGTTTTAATTTCAAATTATTAAAATTTAACCAATTTAATAATTGTCTTCGAATAAATTAATTTATCAATAGTCAATAAATCTTTCTATCAGTGTATATTAATAATTAATAATTTACAAACAAAATAAAAAATTTTGTTCATTACGCATTGATCATGTATACGATTTGCATTACTTGTAGTTGTTAAGAACCCTGCTATTCAAATAAGTCTCATCGGTAAACTGGTAAAGAATTAGTCTTTCAATTTTCTGGTCCCAGGTTCGATTCCCGAGCGTGACGGTTTTTTTTTATTTGATTCCATTCTGGCTTTAGTCTGGGTTCACTCTGGTTTCATGCTGGAAAATAGGCACAAAACCACTATGGAAACACTGTGGAGCCATCATGATTCCATAATGTTTCCAGAATTTTTTCAGACTGATTTCAGAATGATTTGAAAGTCGCAAGGGTATAGATAATTATTAATATATATTTACATTTATGTTAAATATATTGATATACAGATTAATATATTTTATTTTATATGAATATATTTTATTTTTGATTGAATATTTTATTTTTAACAGAAAATAACAAAGATTATTATTATTATTATTAATTTATTTCCAGTTGTACAGCTCGTATTTTACATAGCTCTCTTACAAATCGTATATTTCTTATTTAAATGATTTAACTTTATTTATAAATATATATGTATATATATATACACATACACACACATATACTATAACAAAGATATTGTTTGTAACGAAGATAAACAAAAATCAAATTGTTTGATGATAATTATAATATAATTTCATGAATACTTTATCTCAGAAATTAATTAACTCTGTCTCAATTATCGTCATTTTCATTTTCAATCATACATTTCTGCACATTGTAAATCGGAAGGTCATCAATTAAACAATACTCTGAAAACGTCACTTGATGTATGTTATCAATTACAAACTTCCAGTCTGTGACATCCGGGTCCGAAACAGTTGGAAAGTTACCTGTGTACGATCGGGCGTTCCAAACTGTGATAATCTTTATTAATTATTAAAAATTATTAGACTTAACTTACGAATAAATGGGTTGTTTCACATTAAATTAATTATAAGTAATAGTAGTTACATGATTATCGTGAAATTTTAAAGATTGAGTCCGAGTCAATCGAGGAATGACAAAAATCGAACCTCTCACTACTCCCTCCGAAAGGGTAAATACAAAATGCTCAACACCATTGTCAGATAAAAATCCATACGTCTTCACTATGAATCCTTTAAAACTATTCGAAAAATGTAATCAATCAAATTAGTACACAATCTATTTAATTTTGTATTGCACCGACATCAATTTCAAGATAAACAAAAATTACATACTTATATGATCGATTAGCCCTGATGCACCGATGGCGTATCGTAATAATGTCTCGCAAATGCATTATTATGAATTAAGCTTTTTAGTCCTTGATTTTTCAAATATTAAATTAATTTATCGACGTAATCAGTAGAATTTAAATATGTATCTTAAGTAAATAGAGATGAAATAAAATGAATTTATTATTATATATTAATCAATAAACTATTAATACTCTGAATATATCAACATAATTAAAAAAAATTATTTATCTCCATAGAAACAATAACTAAACATTTAATTTCTAATAAATTTTTATTGCGTCTACGCAAAATAAATAAGTATTTGTAATTAAAATGGAGCGAATCCCCGGGCAAAGAGCAGGAACATTCCGGTACTTATATGATGGATATCTGTTTCACGAAGATCCTCGTTTTCGTGGCCGGCGTTACATCTGTTCATCGAAGACGACCCAAGATGAATGCACTGTTTCAGCTCTCGTTCATGAAACTAATCAAGGCGATGTCGTAACTCTTTCTCACAACCATCATCACAATCAACCAACTCTGACTATTCGGGAACCAGCTATTAAAGCTTTAAGAGACCGTGCTCATGACTATAACGAATATCCTGGCGACATTGTCAATGGAGTATACCGGGAGTAATTTTCTATTTACTATTTTTAACACGATTTTATTAGCTTCACTTGTATGTATGTTTGTATGCATGTTTGTATGTAACCAACGAAGTAGTCTTTGGCCACAAGTTGGTGATGTACAACTACCAGCTACCAGTAATATCACCTTATGCGCGTTTTTTATTTTTTTAAACTGCATTTTTATACTTTTTATGTTAACAAAAATATTTCATTTCTTTACTTGAATTTACCGTAGATCATTCATCGTATATTTTTTATTTATCAATAGTTATTCGCAAGTTGTACCTCTTTTACGTCGAGACGCGGCAAGAGAAAATGTAATGAGGGAACGGCGCAACATGGTACCAGCAATACCGAATTCATTGCAAGAATTAATCCCAATTTTAAATAATATTTAAATAGCTCGGGGAGTTTATCAGACTCATTTCATTGCGGACGATGGCTCAATTGAATTGGTTTTTGGGAACGATTTCATGAAAGAGGTGATTCGTGGAGCAACAGAACTCTATATTGATGGAACATTTAAAGTATCAACTACATTACAATCATAATAGAATATTATTTTTTTTTGAACAAGTTATTGTGTATATTTTATATACATTGATCAGTATACAATATATTTAAATAGTAATATACTTATCACTATTAAGTTAATTAAATGCTACAGTTATACTGTTTCAGGCTCTTTTTGTCGACTCATTCATGTAAATTAATAGTTGATTATTGTTTTAGTCTCGACCAATCACTCCACCTAGCTCTCAACTATTGGTTTTGCAACGGCGAAAAAATGATGTTGTAAATAATCTTTTATAACCTAAAACTGATTAAACAAAAAGATTAATGAGTATTTAAAAGCATTTAATTTTCAAATCTTTTTAAATACCATCTCTTATGAAAGTTCAGTGTATGAAAAATCATTCATAATCCTCTTGTTTTTTCAAGGAAAATTGATGTATTATATGATATGATATTATTTGTATTCCTGTGGTGTTTTTTCATAGGGAGTGCCTATTTTATTTGTCATCTGTCAGAGAAGGACCAAAAGCTTCTACATCAAATTTTGGGAGTTTTTAAAAAGTTATATCGACACTTTGCACACTGACCTACAGTTCGTCATTACAGATTATGAAGCAGCAATAATAAATTCTACAAGAGAATGTCTTCCAAATGTCCGTATTAGAGGGTGTTGGATACATTTTATTAGAGTAAATGTTTCATTAGTACGACAATTCACGTTGCAGGTCATTCCAGCAACTTCATACTAATCACCAAAAGTGTTGCAAAATTTGCTTATTTCAATTTTACCTCTGAGCTCATTGAGTGTAAAAATATAGTTATTTTAATATTTTGGGTTCTCTGACTTTAAATGTAGACTTCATACGTTTTTAAGCAATTTAAGCTCAACAATCTGGTCGATATTTAATAGAATACCTTCAAAATTTTTATTTTTAACTTCCCGCTAAGAAAATTTAAAATTTTCAAAAATCTGGAAGTAATTGGTTTTACTAATTTTTTTTTTCTTGAAAGTTGAAAATTATTAATCAATAATAATCATTTATTATAAAAATTAAAAAGAAAGAGAGAAATCTTTACAGCTTATAGTTGTTGCTGTTCCACCTACTTTAACACAGCAAAAATCCCATCTCATAATCATTAAAAACTTAATCATTTTTTGATTAACTTAAAAATATTTTAATAGTTATTTTCTGACTTAGGCAAGTACACGAAAATGGAATTACCTACGGTTACCGAGAGATGTGAAAGGCAATCTTGTTTTGTCTTCAACTTGGACATTGCCTTTGGTACCTGCTGATCGCTTTCAAGAAGCTATCAACGTGATTGAGAGACAAGCTCAAGCTTTAGTCAATAATTTTCCGAATGTCAATTTTTTCATTGCGTACTTGAAAAATTATTGGTTATCTTTGGCTCGTCAAGTTTCGGTTGCAGGGAACTCTGTTAAAACCAACAATATTTCGGAAACATTGAATCGACAGTTGCCAAAAAAACTAGGAGGAGAACGTCCGCCAATTCCTCGTTTTTTAAGTCTGCTCTTAGAAATGATAAAAAACCAAAATATTTCCAAAAATATGCGAGAACCGTGTAATGAAAATTTTGTCTTTATTATTTTAGATCGATTATCTAAGGTTTTCAGTGACACTGAAATACTATGGGAACAGTTGGACAATCCGGTACCAATTGACACCAGGCGGCTCTCACAAATTGATCGCGATCGGAATATTAGAGCTCGCCAAGAATTGTTGAGATCAGGTCGGTACACAATGGAAGATTTTCTAACTTCGATTTTTGATCATGAAAATAAAAACAGCCGTATTGATTTCCAGCTGGAGATGGAAAATTGTTAGTTTCTAAAAATCATTTTTATATTTAAATAAAAGAAAGTTTCTCGTTGATACTAACGAAAATTATTCTCAAAAACTAATATCTTTCTCAATTTTACAAATTTATAATATTTTAAGTCTTAAAACATCAAAATTTGAGAATGTCTAATTGAATAATAATTTTAATTTATAGATGAAAATGAAAGTTTACAGGACGTTGAAATTCCTATAAACAATCTTCGAGACCCTGCGAATTTACCATTTGGTACGTATTTTTTGTCATTTTTAGTAGGTTTCATTTGATATTTGTGTATCCTTTGAATGAAATTTTCAGAAAATTTATAATTTTACTGCTTATTATTAAAATTTATTCTGAACGCAATGAGTTATTACATTTCTGTGAAATGGATCGGAAATCTCAATAAATAAGCTTGAATTTGCCTATCCACATTTACTCTAAGAGCAAAAATTATTTATTTCACTATCAATCCTACAAAATTCTACCCTTAAAAAAATAAATCTACTTTCATATCGGTTGCTTAAAGTCTAAAATTTCATAATGATTAATTATTTACTATTTTTATAATTTTTTATACATAGTGGATCCCCAACCACATGTTCAACCTGATCCTGTACCTGAACCTCAACTCCAAGCTCACCGAGCTAACCCTGAACCAGGACTTCAACGAAACCATGAACCATTCGGTGCACGAGGACGTAGACGTGGACGAGGAGGTGGACATGGACGTGGACGTGGAGAACGACCTCAGCCATATCGAGGCCGTGGTCGTGGTCGATCTAGAAGACTTCCACCTGAACAATTAATTAACAATGGCCGAGTTTTCAACGCCGGTAACATGCCAGACACCGACATTCCAGGCCCTGATGATCCAGTCCCCGATATTCCAGGCCCTGATGATCCAGTCCCCGATATTCCAGGCCCTGATGATCCAGTCCCCGATATTCTAGGCCCTCACGATCCAGTCCACAACATTCCAGGATCTCACGAGCCAGTTCACAACATTCCAGGCCCCAACAATCCAGATCCCTTACTCCAGAACGATGAAAATCGTGATCCTCAAGTAGATTTTAACGATAATATTGAAACCCGTCAAAATATTATGGTCCAACGCAGAAATAGACGAGGTCGACCGCGAGGTGGAAGAGGTGGGAGAGGTGGGAGAGGTAGAAGAGGCCGTGGTCAAAACAATCAAAATATTGTTCAACGCATACCAGAAGAAAATAATGAGATTGGTAAACATAAATTATTGAAATTTCGATTTCACATAAGACAATAATGTTTACCTGGGTCTAAAGTTTTTGTCGGAAAACTTTAGTTATTTCATAGCAAAAAAACATTTTCTTGCGACAAAAATTTATACTTCAACCAAGAAAATTTTTTTCTGTGCGTGTCTATGAATTTTTTCGTCTTTTCGTTTATGAATTGATTAATTTAGTGTGCACTGTTCATTTCAGGTGGTGAAAATCTCAACCGACATGGACAAGATGCCATTCAGCGAATGAGAAATCGTAATCTCGGAGTCCTACGAGAATTAAACGGAGGAAACGATGTGTTGCCAGAAAATAACGATGCTCTGTGTAGAATTTGTTGGGCAAAAGATCGGACTCATGCATCGGTTCCCTGTGGGCACCGATTGTATTGTGAGGAATGTTCGCGATTACCAATTGTAGCTCATGGGGTTTGTCCAATATGTAGAACTGCTATTACTTCGATGATCCGGATATGGGTGTAATGTTATTTTATAATGTTAATGTTAATATTAATTTTATGCAAGAAAAAAGGTTGTATTGACTAATATTGTTTCTGCGTTCAATAAAAACTGACTTTCACTGTATTATTCACAAAAATATTTTTAATTATAATTTCTTAATATAATTAAAAGAATTTAACAAATTACTATTCAATAATCACTAAGACTTATCCAATACTTCTTTATCAACCATGCCATTTTTTAATGAAAACTCGCTCAACAATTATCCAACAAGTTTTTGATTGCTACTAATGGCAAAAGACACAAAAATTTAGCGATTTAATCTTAAAATTGAAATTATTTGTTTAAATTATTATTTTTCTTAATAACTATTGTTAGGTTTAATGTTGACAACTTGGTATGTTAAGACATCCTAGAAATAATTATCAATCCTAGTAACCTTCCTGTACTGACCCGGGCTTATGCCAAGCTTCAGCTTCAGTCTTACTCTATATATACCTAGTGAAATATCTAGCTTTGCTAAATTAGTAACAAATTTGATTTTCGCTGACAATGAAAATCAAGTTTTTCAAAACTCCCTAATTGATTAATTATAATTAATTCACTCATTTTTTTTAAATGTAGCTTAGAAAATATTCTACAACTAAATCATTCAAGAATAGAGTTATTCAAGAATAGAGATATTTACGAATAGAGTTATTTAAGAATAGAGTTATTTACGAATAGAGTTATTTAGAATAAAAGTTTATTTAAGAATAGAGTTATTTAAGAATAGAGATTCTTACGAAAAGAGTTATTTAGAAATAGTTATTATTTAGGAGTACAGATATTTAGAAATAGTGTTATTTAGGAATTGAAATATTTAGTATAGAGATATTTGTGAATAGAGAAGTAAAGAATAGAGTTATTATCTTGCCTTTTCATAAAATGTTATATATTTTGTGCAATATAAAAATATAGATAAGTTTATCAGTGAAAAACATATTTTATTGTTAATTTTTACAATGTTTTATTTTTCTTAACAAAATTTATCATTTTTTAGAATTGGACTACTTAAATTTACAATAGCACAAATAATAGTAAATATTTCCATTGATTTAAAGATGAGACCTACAGGCATTTTGGAAGATAATATCTGGAAATTTTAAGACGTTGGTTACTTCTTTCAATGTGAACTCGGGCTTTAGCTATTAATCGCCCCATCTGAGCTTCTGCTTGTGAAAATTGTTTTCTTTGTTTCAGGAATAGAGGTGTAATTAGATTAACATCATATTTTTTACACAGATCACCAACTGTGAATCCTCGATCAGCCATCAAGTCGTCATTTTTGTCCATCATTTTTAAGATTCCACTTTGTTCAAAAATAACATTATCGGAAGATCGACCAACATACGGCTTGCTGATAAATGAGATGATTCCTGCTGGTGTGACAGCTGTCATAAACTTTAGCGTATAACCACTTTTATAATAAGAATAAGTATTTAATTGGCAACATAAGTTTTTAAATTTTTGTATTGGAATTTCAATACAGTCGACGACAGTTCGCACATTCGAAAAATTTTTAAAGCATAGCGGTAGATTTCTTGAAATATTATCTTTACTTGGCCAATAAATGACGTTTTTCAAACATGAATACAAAATATCAATCATGTCTAGAATTCTTATTCGACAAGTCTCAGAAGTATAAATTTTAAATAAAACTGATAATACTGCATACGACATATTTTGTTTCAGTTTCATTAATGTCATAACAATAATCTCTTGATTATCAAATTTGGAGTTCACGTGGGCAGATGATGTTTTTTTATCAACTAACTTTTTTATTGATTTCAGTAAAGTCAGGTAAAGTCAGGTATTCCTGTCATTGTGCTCAATTCATACTCAGTTGTAATTAAAGATGTAAATTTTGGAGTTAGTGATGAAACCTGTATGCTCATATCCCGAAACTCCTTATCGATTTGGACCTCTGGAAATTGAGTTGTAGCATCTTTAGATTGGGAACAAGAATTTTCATCGCTTGATGAGATTGGAGATTGAGTATTTTCATTTTCCATGTTCGTCAATTGGACAGTGTCTTCGTTCAATTTTGAAAAGTCGGAGAAATTAAAATTATCATCATAAATATCTTGACGAACATTGTTCAAGTTATGTTCTTTTTTCGTAGTTCGATCCTGTAATCTTTTCAATCGAAGAGAATTTTGTTTAACTTTCGAAGAGTCCAAAGATGTGTCAGTTGAAAGAGTCGGCAGGTTTACTGATGGGACTGATGTTTTTTTTAATCTGCGCACTTTACAACCTTCAAAAAAATAATGACGATTAAAATTCAGCAAAAAATATATTTTTAAAACATTCACAATAAATAAAAATCATAAATTAACAATTAGCACTTACTCGATGGAATAAAATCTTCTGCGACAAAATGTAATGAACATACTCTCATCGTAGCGGTCACAGTTTTACGCATTTTCAAAATTTTTATCCATGCATTAAAACGATCAATTTTTTCATTAAAAAAACGAACCGTGTCGTTTTTACATGCTCGACTTTTACAACCATAAACGGAGCAATAAATTTTGCTTTTATTTGGTTTTGGTGAGAACTCCATTACAACAATTTAAAATAAAGTTTATATATATATATATATATATATATATATATATATATATATATATATATATATATATATATATATATATATATATATATATATATATATATATAATTTTTAACAAACTAGAAGTTTAATTGATTTTATAAAATAAATAGTTCTCACTACTTGCATTACAGACGGACGTAAACATTGACACTCTAACCTACTTTGAGAGGTTATACTTTTCGCCACTAGTTGGTGTACCCAAATCCTTGGGATCCCAATATGTTCCTATATACTTATATCAAAGCATATATAGTCTAATATGGCCAATTTCCATATCAGGCCTCATATAGATGGATTATATCAGGCCTGATATAGTCTGATCAGAAAATTTTTTCACCAGAGAGCAAAACTCCATGACACTAAGACTAGTGGCTAAACATGAAGGAGACAAAAGCAAGGATGAAGAAGGAAACGCAGCAAGAGTGATAGCACCGATGGACGTCAAGAGCTTTTAAAAACTTTTTATCAACCCAAGTGTAATATGAAGAGAAGGAATTAGAATTTTGGTTAGATCAACAAGTGGTTTTTTTATACAAACATACACAAATAGCATGGATACTTCGTGAACCCAGATTGTTGTCCCAGGATCATGGTCAAAATCTTTAAATCACCACATACTTGCTATTTACGTTCTTCATACTGAATTGTTTTCAGGACATTTTCTAGATTTGTTTATTATCTGAGTGCAGTTGGATGAGCTGAAGGTAAAAGAGCCAACTTATTTGTGTTGTGAAAGAGAACTGCCGTAGGACTGCGTTGAGACGAGTCAATAAATAATCACCAATCTTTAGGTTTGATCAAATTTGGCTTTAATTTATCTACAAGTCCTTTCACACCAGTGCAATGAGGCGAATCTTCCTTTTTTTCCAAATATTCACGGAAAGCCTCCTCTCGATTTCGATAAAATAAAACTTTAGTACCTTTTGTCAGAAGATTTCTTCTTTTCATACTCGAAGCCAATATTTGAGCCGCTTCTCTTGAGAGTTAAGCTTGTCTAAATAAATCATTTCGATGTTTTTGATCGAATTTTTTGGCTTTCTCTTTTCACCGATCAGATTGTACTCTTTTTTACTGCTCGAAGGAATTTTTCATCAGGTTCACTAGAATCGAATTCACTGCTAATGACTATATGTCATTAGAAAACTACATTTTCAGGATCGACGTTGACTTTTGTTGTATCGAATCTACTCGTCAGGCTGTCTTGTGACGTATCATCTTCTAAATCTTCTATAAAGTTTGAAAGTGGTTGTTGCACACCTTATATAGAAGAATACGAAATTTTGTTAGAAATGGCGATTTTTTTCGTTCATTTCTTTAGTCAATGAACAAGATTTTTAACTTCCCGCTAAGAAAGTTGAAAATTTTCAAAAATCGGGAAGTTATTGGTTTCACCTCGGTTTTCGAAAATCGAGTTCTCATCAAATCTTGACGTTTTGAGGTCCTAGGAAGCTTCCCTGACTATTCCCACAATGATGTCCGTATGTCTGTATAGATGTGTGTGTGTGTGTGTGTGTGTGTGTGTATGTGGGTGGGTGTGTGTGTGTGTGTCCACATCGAATGCCGTTTTAAAAATCAAAATCGGTTGATTCGTGCGTGAGTTATCGTTGTCGAAAGAAAACCAAAAAAAGTGTTTTTTCGGAATTACTTCGAAATTCCTAGATCGATCAATTCGAACTTAAAAGTTCTTTATGGGGCCTTAAAAACCGCGTCGATCGCCGCCAAGAACGTCAAAATCGGTGCATTCAGTCAAAAGTTATTGCGATTTGAAAATTCAAAAATAGTGTTTTATTAAATTTCTAGAAGACTTTTAAGCTCAAAAGCCTAGAAAAGCTATCTCTTTGAGCTTGGAGAGCTCAAAATGACACGAAAATTATATTTTTGAGCTCGAAGAGCTCAAAAACGTTATAAGTGCAATTTTGAGCGCTTAAGTATGGAATTACTGGGAAATTTCAGGTATGGCCTTTAGAGTCAAACGTTTTTTAACTTCCCGCTAAGAAAATCAATGATTTTCAAAAAATCGGGAAGTTATTTGGTTTTACCCCGTTTTGAAAAAATCGAGCTTTCAACAAATCTCGATGTTTTGAGGCCCTAGGAAGCTTCCCTGACTCCCCCTAAGAGGGTGTCACTATGTCTGTATATAGAGCTCAAAATGACCCGAAAATTTTATTTTTGAGCTCGAAAAGCTCATAAACATAATAAGTACAATTTTGAGCGCTTAAATATGGAACCAGCAGGAAGTTGCAGGGATGGTCTGTAGGGTCAACCGTTTTCCTAATTTTTTTTACATAACTACATAAATAAAACAATTATTAGAGCCTACAAAACCATGTCGATCGCTGCCAAGAACGTGAAAATCAGTTGATTGGTTCGTGAGTTATCGTTGTCGATAAATTAGAAAAAAGTGCATTTTTCAAATTTTTTTTAGATTTTCGGTTTGATCAGTTTGTGTTCAAAAGTATATGGTAGAATTTAAAAAACCGAGTGGAATGATGTTAATTGCGTGAAAGTCGGTTCTTTTATTCAGAAGTTATTGCAGTTTGAAAATTAAAAAAACACTGATTTATTAAACCTCTATCAGACTTTTGAGCTCGAAGAGCTCAAAAGCTTAGAACAGCTAACTTTTTGAGCTTGGAGGGCTTGAAGTAACATATAAATTATATTTTCGAGCTCGAAGAGCTCAAAAACGTCATCAGTTCAATTTTAAGCGCTTAGATATGGAATTAGCGGGAAGTTGCAGTAATGGCCTTTAGGGTCAACCGTTTTCCAGATTTTTTTGGTAGAGAAATACCGGCATAACCTCTAACAAACTAGAAAGTTTGCGTCCACTAAAACTTTCAGTTGGATCACTGATAATACGACTTTAATTATCTATGGTCCACTCACAACTAACCTCAAATAATATCTCAACTCAATATTATGTAATAGATGACAAATACATTAAATAACTCCGGCTTTAAAATAACAATGCTATGGGAATAAATTTTACGGTTGTAGATGGTTACGATAATTATAATAAAATATCACTGAAGCTCTAAGCTCCTCTATTGAGAAATAATTTTCTTATCGACAAAGTGAGAAAAAAATTAGGAAAACGGTTCACCCTAAAGGCCATCACTGCAACTTCCCGCTAATTCCATACCTGAGCGCTTAAAATTGTACTTCTGGCATTTTTAAGATTTTTGAGCTCAAAACATAATTTATGTGATATTTTAAGCTCACTCAGTTCGGAGAGATAATATTTTGATTCATTTGAGCTCTTCCAGCTCAAAAGTCTGATAGAAGTTTCATAGAACACTATTTTTGGATTTTTCAAATCGCAATAACTGTTGAATGGATCAACCGATTTTCACGCGGTTGACGGCGTTTAACGCAATTTTATTATCCTCATAAGTAATTTTTAGAATTTAATTGATCAAATCAAAAATTTCAGAGTAATCCCGAAAAAACACTTTTTGTGGTTTTCTTTCGTTCACAATAACTCACGAACGAATCAACCGATATTGACCGCACTGACGGCGTTCGACGCGGTTTTTTGATGTTAAGAGCTGATTAGTTTTTGGAATTGATCGGTGGAGCCGTTTAAACGTTATTCCAAGAAAACCACTTTTCAAAAAGTTTTTTTTTGTAGTCTTTTTGCAATTTCTCAAAATCTACCTGTCCGAATCAGTTCAAATTTTTAGGAAATCTAAGTTTGGTCAAGCCCTTTTGAATGGCGCCAACCGTGATCAAATCGGTCAGGCCGTTCAAAAGTTATAAAAATGTTACATACATACATACACACACACACACACATACATATATACAGACATGGTGACACCCTTTCAGGAACCCTTAAAATGGCTTCCTAAGACCTTAAAACGTCGAGGTCTGTTGAAAACTCGATTCTTGCCCATTTAATAAGGCTTTGTGTTGTTACAATAGTTTTGTCTTGCAAGTGCAAGATAAAACTATTAATGGTACCAACAAAACCATCAATGGAACCCGTACATTTCATTCGTTCAAGCCGTGTACAAATAATTCCCTTGACTGTAAAATTATTTCAAATTATTGCAAAAGTTCTGTCATGAAAGTTACAAAATCTGTAAAGAAATAAATTCTTAATTTTAATACATATTTAATAATGTCATCCATTTTTAAAGTTTTATTCAGCCTGGGAAATCACAGAAAGTAAAAGTATGTTCGGAAGCTCGGCATAGGATCAGCGCTCGGCGTAGCACGTCCGCCTCGGCCGCTGTCTCCTACATTCAATCGTTTATATCTTTTTCCTGGTAAGAGAGCACTAAAATTTTCTTGTGCCATCATTTAGTTGATAGTTCAACGATTATTTTTATAAAAAAATTTTTTTTCTACAACACCGAGAAGTAAGTAAAATTATCATTTGTTTATTATGAAACTAATTAATTATAAACAATTTTTTTTTTTTTACATAAATTATTTTTATTCTATTCATCTGCTATTTCTTAGCATACAAACTGAGTTTCATTAAAATCCAGCAATTATCCACTGATATATTTTAACTTAAAAAAAAAATACTCGAAATTTTTACTCGATCATAAATTTTTGAAAAATTGAAATTTTCAAAAATCATTTTAGCTTATTACTTTCAACCTATAAAGCTACCAAAATATGCTCATAGACATATCAAAATCGAATAGTCGATTTTTAGTGGCCCACTTAAGAAATTCTGACTCATAGTTAGCGGCTTTCGACTCAATTTTCAAGCTTTTGAAAAAACCTTTAAGTTTAAATCTATCGAACCACGGATTTCGGAGTAATTCAGACACACACACACACACCTACACACAAACTTATACATAAATACAGACATACAGACACCATCGCGGAAATAGTCAGGGAAGCTTCCCAGTCTCAAAATGTCGACTTCTGATGAAAACTCAATTTTCGAAAAATGGGGTAAGAACAATAACTTCCCAATTTTTTAAAATTTTCCATTATCTCAGCAGGAAGTTAAAAGGAATTTTTAAGTTTCAACTCAAATACAGTGTCAGTTAAGCAATCACTAAAGTTCAAGAGAAATGAACCGATACTGGTACTCCAACATGTGGTGAGTTATATACGCAATAGAAGATTTTAAATATATTAGAAGAGGTTAAAAAGTATCAGAGGAATTATAAGCGCAAAAAATACTAGCACAAAAGAACAAAAAGTCCAATTTTTTTTAAAAATTAAAAAACTTATTTGATACTGCCAAACTGAATGTAGATAAATATATTAATGAAAAAAATCAGTTGTCTTCGGGCGGGGAAAAAGCAAAAAATCAATTTTGAGTTATTGACAATAATACTTCAACACAACCAGAAGATCACAGTGAAGATATAATGGTTGTGGATTCGGTTGGTCAGTTTTCATTACAATTTACGTTTACTTTTTAACTATTAGCTTCAAACAAATAATTTTTGCTTTTTTTAAAGCAGATGAGCTTGTTGTTGATATAATGCTTGTTACTCATAATCTCAGCAGTATTACTATTTGATGTATCAGTAACAACATCGAGTGAAACATCAAATGTTGTATCGGACTTTCAAAATCAGTTGTCAACAGTATTGACCAAACAAAATTGATGTCATGACACCCGAATTATGTGCAGCACTTTATTGGGCAAAAGTGAAGAGCAGGAATCCGACTTCTATTTTAGCTGCTGATTTGAACAGTCTACGAGTCGATTTTTCTACTCTCAATTTAAGCTTTAGTACTGTTTATCGAGCACGTATCAAACATAGATCAAATATAGCACAAGATTTGAAAAAAGAATTCCGTTCTAATGATCGCTACGTTGTCTACTTGAACGGTAAAATTCTACTTTATATTCTTGGTTCACAGTCTGTCGACCAAATAGCAGTTTTACTTTCTATTTCTGGAGTTGATCAGCTTCTTGGAATTCCTGAGCTGACAGCAGAAATGCTCATCGGTACGTATTAGCTGTTATTACAACTTTGAATTAATGGAGCATTGCTCCTTATGTAAAAACAATGTGTTGGATACTCCAGCTCTCAAAGATTATAAAATAATTAAAATTACTTAAATCATTGTTATATTTAATTTCTGATGTATGACTTAAGCGCGAGCATAGGTATGCTCTACTGTCATCTCAAAATCAAGATCATATGTTTTGATTTATTATTGCTGTAGGCGTTTGTAAAAGTACAAGTGTTCTAATTGAAAAAGCAATAAGAAAAAAATATACGTATACATGTACATGTATATGTTAGGGTGGGTCAAAATAAACTTTTATTTTTTTTTTGGATCTCACACACAAAAACTTGTTGCTAGGCACCTTTAGAAAGTACTCACCCCGCGTGGACTCTTAATATTAATGGGAATATTATCCTCATCATAGTTTTCTATTTTGACTTTAGTTTGATATCAAAATGGTCATGTCTCATCACCAATAGCTTGATTAGCCCGTACCTTCGTCAACATTTGTAGGAAATTAAATGCTCTACAAAAACGGTCTCCTATACTTTTTCGATAAATCTTACCATTTAAAAGATATTTAAGGTCAAAAATAGAAGAATTTGAAGAAAAATAACTTTTTTCTCTGAATTTCGTTACTGACTGAGTAATAATTATTATCGAATGAACTGCTTTGATTCCTGTAGGAAATTAAACGCTTTACAAAAATGGTCTCTAATATTTTTTCGATTACTCGAACCATTTTGAAGATATTCCCATTCGAATTCCAATATCCACTGACATTCATAATTTTTTGATAATTACTTTTAATTTATACGATTAATTGATCAATTTTGACAATATTAATAATAATTTGATTTTATTAGGATAAAATGACAGCTTCCGAGTTATATTTTACCCTTTTCTGAAAAAAAATTTTTTTTGAATCAATTCCATAAAGATGTTTTCTTTTAATAATTTTACTCTTATCATAATCAAGGATCGTTATTCAATATTTCTTAACAGGCTAATTTGAAACCACGAGATGATTACAAGGAGTTTTTAGAATTGTCAATAATTTTCCTTGGAGTGGTCCCTCAAGATAAAGTTTGTTTTAAGTACCCTAGTGCAATCTATCATGCGAAATGGATGGTGAAAGCCATTTATAGAATTGAATAATTTGGGGCAGATTTTCATTTTTACAATAATGGTATATTTGAAGGCTTGGTTTTCATCAACTTCTTCGATTGCAGCTCCGAATCACAATTTAGAATTTTTAAAACATTTAATCGAATATAAAGAAATTGATGCCTCAATTTCTTTAGCAAATTGCGAAAAGATAACCACATTTTTGGTATTTAAATCATGAACTCGCCGTTTTATCACTGTTTGATGTCGCTGGCCACTCGATATGAAAAAGAGGATAGTAGACGCAGTGAAAACTCGAGATAGTATAGATTCTAAAGTTAAGAGATTTGAGATTGACTGAAAGAACATCAATTCAATTATTCAAAAAGATTTGAGTGCATTATTGTAAATTGATGTAAACTCACTGCAAATTGATAACCATCAAAAAAGTCAGGGATTAAGAAAAGCTTGTAAAAACTTACAAAACATCTATTAAATCGAAGTTTAGACTCCATAATTCAATATTAATCAAACAACAACGAATTAACAAACATAAAACAGGTCAAAGTGAGTTTCCAACAATAAACAGTACAATATACACAATTCAGGTTAGTGCAGATGGATAAATCAATACAGTTGTCGATATTGTCAGAATAATGAAATAGCCAGCAGAGCCATCATGTGAGAAAATAACGAACCCATTTCAAAAGTTATAAAATGTTTCAGTTATACTATTTTTTAGAATTAAAAATAAAACTTTATTAGAATACGTTTTTTAAAATGAACAAATTTAACGAACTGTTTGAAAATTCCTTTAATTGTGTATAATTGTAAAAAAATACTAAAAAATTAAGTTAGAATCAATATATAATGACAGAAACGATAATTAATAATTATTAATAGGGAAAAAAAAATTTTTCAAATTTTCGAAAATCGAAAAAAAATAGTAGCCATGGAGGTATCACAACTGGACCCACCTGAGAAGTTGTGGAATAAATATTAGTTTGTTGTAACAAATTTTCAGGAAAATCAAAATATGCATGATTTTTAGAAAACGACTTTAAAGTTTCAAAAATCGAAAACTACACAGAAAAATTTTTTCAAAAAATTATTTGTATTTTCTATCTGAAAGTACAGAGAAAAACAAAACTTTTTTATTCTTCGAGTTTTTTTTATTTGCATCGCTTTTTAAGAAGTAATAAACAAAAAACCATGAAAAGAGCGGTCTTTTTTTTCAAAATTTAATATCTTTTGAACCGATGATCAAATAAATCTTAAAATTTAGGAGGATGGGTTCTCTCATGGGCACTAAAAAATATAAAAAAATTGAGAAAATCTAAAATTAAAATTTTGAAAACTGTCCGATTTGGCGTGGAATGCCCCATATATTGGATTAATGTTTGAGTTTTACTAAGTAACTCAAATTAATTATTATTTCAATCAATTTATAATCGGATTTTTTTATAAAATTATAAATCATTTTAATTATTTATGTGTATAAGAGAAAAGGTATTAAAGAAAATAAAATAATATTATTTCATAAAATCTTATTCATTATATTATAACTAATTATTAGTTAATTATGAAGTAAGGCTGGTAATAGCCTGGTTGGCTCGGTGCTCGCTTTTCGAAGGAGTGGAACCCGGGTTCGATCGCAGCACGCACCACTATTCTTTCAGTGATTATAATTTTAAAAAAAAAATTTGTGCGTTACATTGCCAGCCTCTGGATGTGGCAGAGATAGCCGGGCGGCACACGTCTGACGGGCGATCACACATTTAAGCAACAACTTGAATGGGTGACCACTCTAGTCAGCGTTGGCTAGCGCGAGGGATCTCTGCACACTAGGTGAGGGGCCTAATGCTCCAGTGGTCGATAAAGAAGAGTTCTTATCAATCACTGTAGACTTGACCCAGCTCCGACTGTACTAACATGGGTTTTCTCTGTGGTTTTCCCATGTTACTGTTCCAATAGCCGAGTGGTGAGGAACAGGGTAAATACGGTACAGATGGCACAAGTCGGTCCACAGCCGCAATAAAAGTGGAGAATAGAATTAAGAGGGATAGTTGATTCCCCAAAAAAGAGTAGGGATATCAGCTTTGTAAAAACCAGATAATGGTATACAAGTAAAACTAAAATATATATATATACATATAGTTAATTATGAAGTCAGTACAGAATATTAATTTTTAATTTATTTAACTTAATTTGCTTAACTGCAATATTATATAAAATCAGATTTAATAGTAACTGTTATTCAACAATCTTATTTGTATTTAGTTACATATAATTTGTACTATTATTTGTTACTTTAGAGCAAGGGTCTATTGAATTTTACAAGTGTCTTTTATGACTTTCCCTCATAGAGTTTCAAGTTTCATGTGGCGAGAAATAGTTCTGGAATTACTCTAGTACTTTTTATGGGTTCTGAGAACTCGGCTACAACGTCCTTTTGTATCGTAATATAAATCTTTATTTTATTTCTTTTTATAAATAAAACAGAGTTAACTAAAAGATATTTATTACAACTAGTAAGAGTAAAAGCATTAAATAAATGATTTGTGTGACGTTCCAGCTAATTTTAGAATTATTAAAAATCTAAAATTGAATTTAAAATCTAATTTTAATATTTCTTTTAATATTATTGCTGCTATGTAATTCATAGTCAGCAAGGTTCCAGGAATTTTTTGATAAGAGAGTCGCCGGACTCGGATCTACGGGGCTCCGACGACTTCTCTGGCTAGGGTAACCCGAAATGCAACGTTACCCCGCACTTTTAATTATTGTAATTCTATTGTACTGCAGCAGAAGAATCAGTGCAGACAGTCAGCCGACAACCATCTTAGGCCCCGGACGTATGTCCAGAGACTGACTGACTCTTTTAAATTGAAATGTTTTAATATACCACCTATTAATATAATGAACTTCTTGTTATTCAAACAAAACCTTATTCAAAATCCTTTTTTTTTTAATAAGAGAGAGTTTAGCAATAGGCCCACGTGAGGTCGATCGATCATCTAACGAGGCCAGCCTGGAGTTTTACCATTATAAAATTATATAAAAAACAGTTATCCGGAAAAACCCCAAAAATCCAGAACGTTACATTTGAATATTTATTTCGAACTTAAATTCAATTAATTTAAATCATAAAATATTTGGTATTTGAATATTTTATTCGAATTTGCGCTCTTGTAATAGATAGCGCTCTAATAACAGGTAGCGTCACTTTCTGGATGTACTAGGTGCATCACAGCGCCAAAGCGTACCTATTTCGGTTTTCTTATAGTTGCGTGTCATTTCTGCCCTCTCGTGGCTTCGACAAGTGCTGTGCGGAATACCTTGCAAGCTCCGGTGCCAGAAATATGGCATAAACAATCTTGAGCATCGTTTTCCGGAGTACAAAGGAAGCAACTTGACTGACTTGTGGTTCTCTCTGCCGCATTCGTTGCAGCACTTGTTTTTATCAGGTCCCGTACAGTTGCGTTTGGTGCCCAAAACCAAGACATTTAAAGCAGCGCAGAAGGCTACCGGATTGCCTCGTGGTGTGGGTTTTGTCAGATTTACTCGTTTGATCTCCAGGCTTCTAGTAAATTAACGATCAAGAGCTTCACGGACGTCGCCCTGAGTAGAGACTCCATCTGAGTCGAGAATTTCGATCGTTGTTATTGGTATTAGCATCTTGACCGTGCGAATATTAGCAGTGGCTGACTTTACCACGTCGGTGAAAGCCTCGCTGTCTTCGGTCTTTCGAGCCATATCAAAGAAAATGCTTCCGTGTTTCGTCATTTTCATAGACTTTATGTCTACCCCAGTCTCAACAGGGTTTACCTTGGCCTTGATTTCCTTTGGGACATTGACATATGTTTGGCCTTCTACTGGTTGGACAAGAACAGCCTTAGTTCTTGTCTCCTTCCTCCTCAGTTTCTTAGAGCCACCCTTATTTCGCTGGTCTTGAGCTTTAGTAGGGAGGGGGGGCACTGTTTTGTGCTCTTTTTACTTCTTCCTAGCTCGGTCAACTGTAGTACAGGTGTCCTCCCGAACTGTCTTTTTCTGTGCTGGCTTCTCGATTGTTGAAGAAGGGCTGGACGTGGACAGCTGCCTCTTCTTGTTGTTGTCTTTTTTTTGCTGTGGTGGATTTTAGGAGTGACCAAAAGTGGCTGTAGTTTATTGGTCAGACCCGGAGTTGTTTGGGTCAATGACGCCGACATGCCTGGAGATTTGTGGGCCAGCCTATATGCCGTAACAATGGACGTAACTAATTTTCTGATCTTATGGTGGAGATTCTTCGTGTTTTTTATGAAGTCGTCTAACTTTTCGATTTTGCTACCAAGCCGCTCCATTGGTGACTGTTGGCCAGTGACGGTCGGTACAGAGTTAATCCTTCCCCGGTAGGCTTAAATAGTGACGGAAGCAAAAGGTCCTCCACTTTTTGGAGAAACGTTTGTTGACTGTCCATCTTCTTCATTCGGGGCAGTTTCCGTACTCCCTGTAGCATTTCTAGACAGCGGAACCATGAGGTCCACCCCGCTGTTCGAACGGTCACTTGATAACGACGACTTCAGGCTCGTTTGCACGTCTTTCCTCGCCGGCACCTAGGTATCCACTCCTTGTACTGTAAGCGATTTTCGAAAGTATTTTGGGCAGATATGTCGGGCATTCCCCTATCCGTCACCTGGAGAGGCGCTCGATGCGGGACCCAGCAAATCCGTCACGGGGTCTGTGTGTTTGTGTGTGTTAGCCCTGGGCCTAAACTCTACTCCGAGAGCGGGTAGAGAGTTTCCTCATCGCCCCCACCTACACGGCTTCTCATCACCTTCCGTACCTCAGCTGAAGGCTGTAACGGGTAATTTTGGTGTGATTTTGACGGATCAAAAGATAAATCACACTCTGCCCATCGACTGCCCCCTGCTCGGATCTAGAGCTCGCCGAAATCCAGGGTTAAAAGGGGGATTGACACCAACAGATCCAAAAATAATTATACAGCTTAAATCAATGCTAATAGCTAGGTAAAACGACTGAGAATAAATCAGGTTGAACAAATACGTTATGTTAGAACCAAAAACAATTTATTTATGAAAACAATTAAGTAAATCCAAAAATAAAAATATACAAGTAAACAAGAATACGCGTGATACAATTTTGAGGTTATATCCGACCCCAACTAAAACCCTCTTTATCAGGTGTAGTCAATCAAGAACATACAAAAACAAAACAAAACTGTTTCTCCAGATAACCGACCTGGCGTCGGTAACAGCGTATGCTTACCTCCCGTAGGTAACGAAAACCCGGTCAAAACTGGTCTTTACCAAGATTCGCACACATTCTCTCACTCGCGGTGAGTTCTCAAAATCGCGAACTACTTTGCAAAACTAGTTTCCCACCTCCCCGGGTAACTAGACGTCAGCCCGGGGCCTACCACTCTACCCCGAGAGCGAATGGGGAGTGTCCTCTTCGCCCCCACCTACTCGGTTGTAGATCACCTACCGAAGCTTTGACAGAAGGTCAAAACTCCAGGGAAGTCGAGTCTTAAGAGTGCCAAAAGGTACTTACCAATGTTCTAGACGAACCGAGGTATGTTTCTTTCGAGAGTTGTTGATGGAAGAGTATTCCCAGAACAACTACACTTCAGAAGACTTGCCTTTTCCGATCGCCAATTTTCGCTTTTAACATTTTTCTAACAACTCACTTAGAACGAACCGGAATAATCGTTTTTGCCATCTATACAATATTTACAAACTATCAATTTAATTGGCATTTCTCTCATTATCTAATCCTTCGCATCGTCAAATTCTAAGTTTACAAAAATAATAATCGCTATTTCCTCCCGCGAACTAAAATGCAAAAAGCTAGTTTTCCCCTCCCCGGGTAACTAGACGTCAGCCCAGGCCCTAAACCTCTACCCCGAGAGCAAGTGGAGAGTATCCTCCTCGCCCCCACCTACACGGCGTATGATCACCTACTGGATTTTGACAGAAGGCCAAAATCCAGGGAAGTCGAGTCTTAAGAGTGCCAAAAGGTACTTACCAATGTTCAAGACGAACCGAGGTATGTTTCCTTCGAGAGTTGTTGATGGAAGAGTATTCCCAGAACAACTACACTTCAGAAGACTTGCCTTTTCCGATCGCCAATTTTCGCTTTTAACATTTTTCTAACAACTCACTTAGAACGAACCGGAATAATCGTTTTTGCCATCTATACAATATTTACAAACTATCAATTTAATTGGCATTTCTCTCATTATCTAATCCTTCGCATCGCCAAATTCCAAGTTTACAAAAATAACAATCGCTATTTCCTCCAATTTCTATCCATTCGTTACTTTTCCATACTAAATTTGGCTCGGGACTTAGAATAATTTCTCTCATCGGAATTATTCTCATTTACTGCCCAAAAATAATTTTTTAAATAATTTTAGTCCACTAACTAAATGTCTTGAACTATACTTAATGCCATAATAAATTCGAGGAACATGAACTCTAATTTATTCAACTGATAGAATCTTCGAGAAAATCATTTAAACAATTAAATTGCCCGTCTTAAACAAATTAACATTAATTTCACAAAATCATTTTTCCATACTAAAATGGTCCTAAATAAAATTATTTTTATTGACTTAATTTTTATAGATCAATAATAAACGTTGTATGGTTTTGGTGAACAATTAATTTAATCATAATTATAACCTCGTGATATTAATTTATCTTTAGTAAACAATATAAAAATAATAACAAATACTTGTATAATAATTAAGAATCAATAGAACTAAAATTAATTAAATCACGAAGGTCTTTTATTTAGACCAAAACCCAAAATCAACCTCTGATTAACTAAATAATACCTTTTCAATAATAATTTAACAAATAAACAATATAAATGTCGTTCCTAATAATCAATGTCCTAAATTAATCACATTGTGGTCTTAAACAATTGTTAAACATGGTAATAATAATATAAATAATAATCTTACTAATATTAGTAGTAGTAATAATTATAACGGTAGAAAATTGTTTAAAGAAAATATTTACAAAACAATAAAAAGAACGAAAATAACAAAATTTTAGTGCGAAAACGGCCGGCGCAGGTATCAGGCGAACATAAAATTGAAGAGGTATTCTGTTGTCGCTTCCCTCCTTGCCCCGTCCTCCGAGCCCTATTCTCCGCCGTCCCTTCTCCCTTCTCCCGTCAGTCAATCCCTATCCCCTCTTAGCTGGGTCACAAGGCCTTTGCCCGGGGAGTAACGCTTTTATCAGGTCAGTCCACGACACTTACCTATGTCTCAGCCGGACTCTATGTGGAGTGTCATCTTCTTAAATTGATTGGTGAAGAGTCTTCAGCCGAGTAAGTCTCCCGAGATAGAATTTCTCGTTAAATTTATATTCAAAACGGTACTTAACATTTTTTGAACCACACTGCAAAAGAGAAATCTTTGCCCTCTATCGAGGCCCGCAGAAGCTCAACAATCGTCACGAATTTCTAAGTTTTTGTTTTCCATAAAATCATTTAGTCGAGTCGCTCATAATTACTTTCTATTTTAATCGTCATTCTTTCATTATCTATTCTTAGGCCAGATTCTAAGTATTGATTCTTTAAAATAATGTTACGTCCTGAGGAACATTGAAATTATTTAAATATAAATTATAGTTCAATGACCATAATTTTGTTTGAGCGACCTTACAGATAGAACATAACATTTTTTTTTGTACATTAAACAGTACTTAGAATAATCACTTTAGTGACGCCAGGGTCATTAAAGTGAAGACATACACAGGACTAAGATATTTTTCCCAGAAAGATACTTTCAAAAAAAAATTAAATTTTAGTTTTACATTTATTTTAGAGGAAAACCATTAAAAATAGAATAAATAGGGCCTTATGTAAAAAGATAAGAGAAAAATATCTTTAACACCTTGTGTACTTGGCTAAAAGAAAAAAAAGGAAACATAGTAGTTAGAATGACGCATAAAAGAGAAACTTCTTTTAAAATTTATCATTTCCGTTGGGTTCCGTTTATTCAAGAATTCTAAAAATTTACTCAATAAGATAAAGTTTAAATAATTTAAAAATAATAAAATTTAAGTAAAAATAATGAAACCTTACTCAGATAGAATTTTAAATAATAAATATTAAATAATAAAAATTACGAAACCTTACTGAGATAAAATTTTAAATAATAAACATTAAATAACAAGAGTAACGAAACCTTCTCTAGATAAAAATTTTACATAATAAATATTAAATAATGAGAATAAATTTTGAATAATAAATAATAAAAGTAAAATTTAAAATTATTTAATATAAAAAAATTAATAAATGAATAGTTAAAAGATGAATATATGAAACTAACCCTCATAGACAAAATAGATCAATTAACCAATAAAATCTTATGAAATAATTAATACATACAATAAACTAGATTCCAACAATCTAAAATAAGTTCAATAATAACAAATAAAAATAAAATAAGTGACAACTAATTAATTAAAATTAAATAACATTATTATAAATAAATTTCATGCATAAACAAAATACATGTAAGTGGATGCGTAGGTGCGCATACCCATCCGCTTGCATAAGGGCGTGACCTGGCCGCTTTTCTTATAGAAAAGGGGGCCTAGAGTGGTAAAGTCCTTTTCAATTGGATGGAAATCGTCTCTTTTACGACCCACAAGCTAGGACCCCCCCCCCCCACCAAAAAAA
>JZSA01005160.1:0-41021 GCA_000956155.1 Cotesia vestalis | reverse complement strand
GCCCTGATTAAAAATATTGATTGAAAAGTATTGAAAATTTTTTCAATTCTTTTCAATCCACACAGAGATTTTGAAAAATATTGAATGGAATTGAAACTTCAATTATTTGAATACTTTCTAATTCTTATAATGGAATTAAAAAGTATTGAACAAGATTCATTCTTGGATGTCTTTAATACTTTTTAATTCTAAAATGGAATTCAAAAGTATTGAATGGGATTAAATTTTTTATCGTTTCAATACTTTTCAATTAAGAAGTGAAATTCAAAAGTATTGAAAAAGATTCATTCTTGGATGTCTTCAATACTTTTCAATGCTAAAATACAATTTAAAAGTATTCAATATAATTGAAACTTTTATGATCTGTAATTTATTCTTATTCTTTGTAAAGAATGAAACCCCGGAAAACAATTAGGCCGCATAATACGTGGAAAATAAGCGTGTCAGGTAAAATCAGAAGGGTATAAAAAAAATTGCTCGTCCAAAAATTCGAACCATGCATCTCTCACTCCCCAGAATGACAGCTTCCCAGTCAACCCAATATATATATATATATTGTTGTCTAGAACCATCGTGTATGATGTCAAGTTCAGCTAAGAATGAATTTTATCAAATTTCAACCTCAAAAGGGATTGGGGGCGTTTACTATGAAAATCTTTCATAGCAAAAAAACAGTTTTTATGGACTCAAAGTTTTGTTGGAACCTTTTATTTATAATGTGAAAATCATCTCTAATAGGATCTTACGAAATTTCTCTATCACATAGGTGTGCGGGAGTGATAATTGTCAAAAAATTAATATTCTTCAAATACAGTTCCTGTAGATCTAAAATTTAATAAGAATCTTAAGAGCAATAGGAAATTGCAGGGATAGCCTCTAAGGTCAACGGATTTAAATATTTTCTTTTTTTTTAAATTATATTTTCTTACATCTAATGTTTTAGAAATTATTGCAAAAATTAAAATTGGCTGTATTACAAAAAATAAAATTTGTTTTTAAATAATGTATTGCATAACAATAAATAAAAGTAAATAAAAGTAAACAAATATCATGATTCTTCATGATTCATCAATAATAAATGCAGTCGAGTCCTCCGAATCTGGCTCTTCGTTCAAATCATCCATTTCTGCATCAATATCGTTATTAATTTGGATCTCCCCTTCATCTTCAGAATCATGATTTGATCTTAGCGGTGGGGTTGGTTCTTTGACAGCTTTTTCAGTTTTGTTTTTAATCGTATTGCCTTTAAATTTAGCTATGAATTTTGAAATGTAACGTTCCAAAGAGCCAAGGTGTTTAAAAATGATATTTTCATGCATACCATGAGTAAACGTTGAATTTCGGAGATAATGTTCGAAGAAACCTAAATGAAAAGAAATATTGTTAGACTAATTATTAATAACTATTAAAAAACGGAAAGGAAGAGTCAGGACAGGGAAAAGTCATTATTGTGGGAAATGTTAATGCAAGAACATGGAATTAAGAAAGTTGGTATTCTGTAGTGGAAGAAGATGTTAAAAGAACAAGAAATATGACGCAGAAAAAAAAACAATTTCTGGTTAACTATGCTATAGTAGATACAGAATATATGAAAAAAATAAAAGAATTTATAGTACTAGAAAATCGAACGTGCTTTGCGCGCTTCTGTCAAAATTTTTATTATTGACAATTTAATTTATCAATATTTTCACAAATTTATCAATTAGAGATAATCATAAATTTTTTAGCTGTAGAGCAGTAATATTTAATTACTGAACGCAAAATTATCGTGAATTATACATTTACACGGTCGACGGTGTAAAAATATTCAATTCACACCGCCTAAATTTAACACCGTATTTGGTATAATTTTCACACGAAAATTGTTACATCGACTCATTTACACTACACCGAGTCCAAAAAATTTTTTATAGTGTAGTAACTGTTGCGATGGTAACCGTTGCTAAAGTGGTCACCATAGCAACAAAAAGTGACAATAATGAAAACGTTACATCAACTTTTTAATAACGGATTGAAAGGGATAAAGTCAGATCTTTTGGCTGTAATTTGCAAGCTGAAGAATAACATAATGTTTAGGAACAATAAGGAGCTTCTTAAAATGAAGCAAAAATTATTTCGAATGACACACTGATAGAAGAATTTATTAACTATTAATAATTTAATTTATTTGAAGATAATTATTTAATTTATATTTATGAATCTTCTCCTATTCTCACTTTATTTATCGTATATTTTTCGGAATACATATATATTTTCTACCCTCCTAACATTTATAACCCGATGAAAACAGGATAAAAAACGGACGAGTTTTAAGAACAAATTTATTTTATGTTCTCTATTAATTAACACCTAAATTTATCACGATCATGTTGTCAGCATGCCTAATCCATTATTTGTGTTCTTTTATTATTTATTTTATTCATCATAAATAATGAATAGTTTAATAAATAAACAATAATGTTTCTATGGTTAGAATAATATAAAAGCTTCTTAATAAGCAACTTCATGTACGCATTTTGTACTGGTTCCACCAGTCACAATAACGAAATTTTTCTAATTGTTCCTACGCAGGTAATCAGTCTCATTCTTCGTAATATTGAATGCTTGTGGGATACATTTTGTATTGAGAGGGAAGTATTTTTTAAAAGCTTAGTGGTCAAACTGAAATTCGATTTTAAGTATACCGCGGTAAGAGAGAAGGATTTTTCGATGTCCCACCAGTCACACTCAGTCAAACGATAATTACGAGAAATTAAAAAAATAATCGAGGTTTTTGACAAAATGATGTTATTAACTAGTTAGTCTTCTATATTATAAAATACATTTTACTATAGTACAAATTTCATCCACATAATTGTAGCTTATAATTGATGGAATTCCAGAGTCAAATGTCCCACCAGTCACTATGGAATGCTCTTTTTATTAAACTTGTATCAGACTTTTGAGCTTGAAGAGCTCAAAAGCATAGAAAAGTTAACTCTGTGAGCTTAAAGAGTTTAACATAACACATAAATTGTATTTTTGAGCTCGAAGAACTCAAAAACGTCATAAGTGCAATTTTAAGCGCCCAGGTATAGAATTATCGGGAAATTGCAGGGATGGCCTTCACAGTCGACCCTTTTCTAATTTTTTTTTTAATTTTGACGGCTGAACGGGCTAATTAACGTAAAGATTCAGATTCAGTGAATTGAAATACATAAAAATCATACTTGATCCGCGTCCAAAAAAATTTTTTCACCTCTTTAACTGCAGTTTTTCGCAATTTTATGCCTTTCTTCTATTTTTTTGCATTTTACTCAAGACTTGAGGGTGACCAGGCCAAACGGACTGTAACGGAGTACACGGGGCTTTCTTTATCCGGAGATGGTCTTCGATCCGTGCTAGTTAGTTAACGACCGATTCCCCAGGGCGCTGAAGTACTTGCGCCAGTAGTTGTTAGTTAGTAAGTAAGTCCCCGAGGTGGAAGCGCCGGTGCCGAGAGAGAGAGAGAGAGAGAGTGATTGATTGATTGATGATTTATTCATGCCAAGGCACAGGCCAAATGGCAATATTAAATACAAAATATTTACATAAAATATAGTATAGTACGTATATATAAGTACAAAACTTAATCTAATCTCATTAGAAAAATATAAAAATAAAAATAACGTAATAGATAAAAAATAAGAATAATGTAATAGATTCAACAATAACTCTATTTTAAAGCTTTAAACTACTCAATTTTCAAAGTCCTATTAAAGTTTTTGATTGTCAGTTTTTGACTTCTAATTTAATTGTCTAAATGTAGCAAATAATTAAACACTTTATTTTTGAACACTTCACTACTACTCGAGTTTACAATATCTTCAGGTAGATCCTCCCATAAGCGGATAAGAGTAACCACAAAGGAATGCTCCATAAAGGTGGTGGCAAAATTTGGTAATTTAAAGCAGGAATGTTTCTTTGCAGCTAGTCGACTTGAACGCCGCACGTCTGTCTCTTCAGTGAACAGTTCTCTTAAGTACCTTGGTTTACCAACTTGAAGTAGTTTATAAAAATAACAACTCATAAAATATAAACGACGATATTTTACAGTTAACCATCCCAGATTTTGTCGATGAGGCGTTATATGCTCATCTTTATTGAGATTAAAGATGAATCTTATTGCACAGTTTATTGCACGTTGAAGTTTTCGATCGTTTTCACAAGTTGAATCGACTAACACTGTAGCACAATAATCAACAAGTGGCAAGATGGTAGCTGATACTAACAATTTTCTTATGGGAGTTGAGAAGATATTTTTCCTAACTTTGAGACAATGCAGAGCCGAATTTACTTTACTAGCAATTTGAGTAACGTGATGATTCCAAGTTAAATTTCTACTTAAGTGAATTCTCAGGCACTTAGTAGAATTGACGTAAGGAATGACAACACCATCTATCACTACTGGTGGTAAATCCAAGCTCTCAAGTTGTTTCAACTTGCTGTTTGAACCCAGGATCATAGCTTTTGTTTTAGATAAGTTAATTTCCAAACCATGCTCTTTTGCCCAATTTGCAACTGCTTGCGCATCAGTATTTACTTTCAAAACAGCTTCATTCAGCTGGAATAACAAGAATTGCAGGAGTATATAGATGTCATCAGCGAACATTCCATGTTTGCAGTATATTAGTCGTCTAGCTACAGTATTCATAACTACTGTTACGTTCCCAAATTTTGGGTGTAATTAATTTTTAATTTTAAATAATTTATTTAAATCCAGATTTTGACCTCGTTAGGATGTCAATAGACTCCAGGTGGGTCATGTCACTGATTCCTCCGCGAAGTACTTTTTAAAACATAAATTTAATAATTTTAATTCATAATTTATTTTAATATTTTACCCTTGTTTTACCTGCCTAGGTAGGTAATGGATAGAGTGCCTGAATGCTGGCTAGCGCTTTGGCGATTTCACCAGGGTGGAAGCAGCTATTAAAAGCGCTTCCGCCCTGGGGGATAAGGTTTTAATGAATATTCATATTAATTGATTGACAATTAATAAAATTTATTTAAAGGAAATAGGCAGGTTCAGCCTCGGACCAGCAGAGATTGCTCCTCCGCTAAGTCCGAGGACTGACTGCCCAGAGGAAGTCTAGAGACAGAATGTAAGTGAATAAAAATTACAATGAGTTTTATAATAAATATTAGCAACGTTGCATCTCAGGTTACCCTATGTGAACATCAACGCAGTCCAAATCCCACAACTTAGACTGTTTAGTCTACTGGGCTGCGTTGACGTTCCAGAAATCTCTTATCTCGAGGTATTTCCATTACGAAATACCTCGGGTAATAATTAATTAATTAAAATATTAATTAATTGATTTAAATATTTATTTAAAATTTGCGAGAACGTAACACTACCAAAAATAAGATCGGTCCCAACACGGAGCCTTGAGGAATGCCAGATGACGTTTTTAAGAGTTGGAACCCCAAGCTCATTCAAGATTGACTGTGAGCGTTCCGATAGATAAGAAAAAAACCAACTGATCGTTTCTATTGAAAATCCAAGCTCTAACAGCGCAATTAGAATGTCTTTGGGATCAGTGTAATCAAAAGCTTTGCTCAGATCAAATAATATCAATATTGTTAATTTACTCTTATCCATGGCCTCCCTGATATCATCAGTTAGTCTTAATAGTGCCGTCTGCGTACTGTGATGTTTCCTGAAACCAGACTGAAAGGGATCAAGCAACTCATTTTCTTCCAAATATGTTGTTATCTGATTTGCGACGATTCTTTCGAATACCTTAGCTAGATGAGACAAATTAGCAACTGGGCGAGTGTCTGACGATGATCTGGGTGGTGAAGTCTTATTAAGCGGAATAATGTAGATAATCTTCCAGCTATCAGGGAAGATACCAGAGTCGAGAGATCTATTAAATAAGTCTGTGAGAAAGAGCGAAATTTGGGGGATATGATCTCTCAACCATCTTAGATCAATACCATCAGGACTTTTCCCTTTTGACTTAGTTAAGGTAAGATGTAGTGCTTTGGTAACATCCACTATATCAACCTTAGACCAATGAAATGAGCAATTTACCTTCTTAGTATATGTATTTCGCAAGGTATCAATAAAATTTGAGTCACACAGAGAGAGAGAGAGAGAGAGAGAGAGAGAGTAAGGGAGATCGAGAAAAAATACACGCTATTAGTTGATGTATTCGTTTAGTAGATAAATATTAGAACTTTAGATCACAATACATTAATAATTGATATATAATAATCCAAACACACCAACTAGAAATTCAGAAACGGCAATAGATGCTATTTTTATAAGATACTAGCTGACCCGGCAAACGTTGTTTTGCCATATGAATTATTCTAGTGTATGAAAATATATCTTATTTATTGTAAGTGAGCGCGTATGTGGTATATGTGTGAAGATCTCAATAAAACGTAACATACTCATTCTTAGGACGATTTCTGAGGTCAAGTTCTAAGCTAAGCCAAATCTGTCGGTTGTTATTTAATGAAAGCAATTCAAAAATTTTCGAAACTCGATAAAATTTTCACTTTTACCGTATTCCCGTGCAATAACAATTAAATGCGATTTTATATGCAATTTGTGTAAGTCGAATCTGAAAGCTTATGTAATAAGCTTTAGTTTGCATACTTATTCATTTTTCCAAATTAAATAGTTTAGGGATGACAGCAATTTAGACATTTTTGAAAATCGCAAAAATTTTCACTCTTACCGTATTTTCGTGTAATAATAATTGAACACGATATCCTCTCAAGTTCCTGTAAATTACATCTGAAAGCTTATTAAGCAATCTTTAATTTGCATTTTCATATATTTGTGTAGATTAAATAGTTTAGGAATGACAAAAATTTGAATTCTTCTAATTCCTCAAAATTTGGAACTCTTACTGTTTCATCGCAAAATGACTCCTGAATGCGATGACTTGTAAAATTTTTGTAAATTGCACCTCAAAGCTCATTAAATAAACTTTAATTTCCATACCTCACTATCAGTCTAGACCAAAAATTTCTTACACTCTCAGACAGATCTAATGAAATTTTACTTTTGCATTTGTTTTGATGTCATTGATTTATTGTAACAGAAGTTATATATTATGATCAATATTATATTGTAAAAAATTTGTCTTTGTTATTTAATGTTATTTAATGAAAGCAATTCAAAAATTTTCGAAACTCGATAAAATTTTCACTTTTACCGTATTCCCGTGCAATAACAATTAAATGCGATTTTATATGCAATTTGTGTAAGTCGAATCTGAAAGCTTATGTAATAAGCTTTAGTTTGCATACTTATTTATTTTTCCAAATTAAATAGTTTAGGGATGACAGCAATTTAGACATTTTTGAAAATCGCAAAAATTTTCACTCTTACCGTATTTTCGTGTAATAACAATTGATAGCGATATCCCCTTGAGTTCCTGTAAGTTACATCTGAAAGCTTATTAAGCAATCTTTAATTTGCATTTTCATATATTTGTGTAGATTAAATAGTTTAGGAATGACAAAAATTTGAATTCTTCTAATTCCTCAAAATTTGGAACTCTTACTGTTTCATCGCAAAATGACTCCTGAATGCGATGACTTGTAAAATTTTTGTAAATTGCACCTCAAAGCTCATTAAGTAAACTTTAATTTCCATACCTCACTATCAGTCTAGACCAAAAATTTCCTACACTCTCAGACAGATCTAATGAAATTTTACTTTTGCATTTGTTTTGATGTCATTGATTTATTGTAACAGAAGTTATATATTATGATCAATATTATATTGTAAAAAATTTGTCTTTGTTATTTAACCCGTTGAGGACACACATCGAAAAAATAACGTTGAGGACACACGGGGTCCAGCGGACTCCACACAGGAGAACAGTTCTCATTTGAGTTCTACGCTATTTATCGACTCAAAACCGGTGCGAAACTTCAATTTTATATTCTCTCTAAATAATCTTATGATTGTTTAAATTTTTTTATGATTTTAAAATACTAAAAAATTGTTAAGAATAAAAAACTCACGAAATTGAACTTTTTTTATAAAAATAGTATTAGAAATTTTAATTTTCAAAATATCAAAAAAAAAATCTGACAGCGTTTTGTTCAGAAAACAATATTTAAAAAAAAATAAATTTCCGATGAAGTTTGAAAAAAGTATATTTATTTTGAAGTTTGAAGTCACGAATTTCGGTCATTCTTGTAATAAAGAAATAGTACAACTAAACATGCAGAAAAATGTAAAAGCATAAATTTTTTTGTATAAAAATTATTTATTGTATCAATTATAACATAAATATGTAAATATTTTTAAGAAAAATTAATCAAATCATTCGAGACCACCACAGTCGGTTCATAAGTACATACGATGATCGTTGCACATGGGCTGTTCACAGGCAGGACATTATATGCTAGTTTTTCGATCTTTTGATCGTGGGCAAAGTCCACATCTTTTTTTAGTAGGCAACTCTACTTGTTCTACACCATTAACTGGCGGAGATTTATTTAGAATTGTAACAATAGCGCCGCGCAAACTTTTTTGAATAATTTCATTGCTGTACCGGCGTTCTAAAAACGGCTTTACAAGATACAACGAAAGTTTATCCAAACTTTTTTTCGCGGTTAAATTTTGTGTTTGCATCTGTATCGTTATCTTCACTTAGCGTATCTAAATATTCAGACTCATTCAAAACGTAGTCTTCTGACTCTGATCCATTGTCATCATTACCTCCACCATCTTAATTTTCTTCCATTAGACGGCTGACGATAGTTCGAGGTCGAAGATTATAAGGCATCTCTATATACACACACTTATATACATTTAATTAATAACTATTATTTATCGTTGGAAAAAAAAATTAAATTCATGCATGAATACTTACGTTTACAGAAACAATATAACACTAATCAACGATAAAAAAAATTTGAATTTTTTAAAGATTTTGCCACAGTAAAGCCACACGGGGTCTACAGAACCCCACACAAAAATACGTCTGCACTAATATGGCTCTGCAGGATGACTAATGCTTAAAAGGCCTTCGTAACGCGTCAAAACTTGTTCTGGAGACTTCAAACAACAACAGATCGAGCTATATATCTAATACCTAAGGGTCTTTGTAGATTTAAAATTGTATTGAAATTTGTCTGGGGTCTGTTGGACCCCATGTGTCCTCAGCGGGTTAAGAAACCTACTCCCATTTTGGCTACCGAATGGTCTTTTTTTTATTTATTGTAACTTTTTTTTTATATTGTATATACAACGAATTCTGAAACTATCAGTCAACAATATTAATCTTTTTGTGCAATGGAGTATACAATATTTTTTATTATTCCATCTTTAGCTCACACAAACAAACTGGATGGTTTGCCTATTCGAGAGCATGCCACGTATAATTGTCCTCGTGAAAAACATGACGCGCTCAAATTTAAGCCACAAACAGACATTGTTTGGCCTTGAGACTTATTAATAGTGATTGCAAATGCCAATCTAATGGGGAACTAAATGCGTTTCAATTGAATTGTCACATCTGTGAGTATAATAGGGATTCGTTGAAGTAATATACCTTCTCCCCAGCATTTGCCATTTAAAATAATGGTTTCGATGACGTTCAGTAATTTTTTAACGGCTAATCGCGTGCCATTGCACAGCCGTAGTGGGTTCAAATTACGAAGCAAAATAATCGGTGCTCCAAATATGAGTCCTAAATTATACGGTGGTATGCCTAGTAAATCCAATGAGTTTGAAAACTCTGTCGGAAAATGTGCAGTTTCAATGGCATCGCAAACTGCATCAACGGATCTATATGTCACCAAGTTACCTGGCAATAACTGTTGTATCTTGAGATTCAATTCCTTGACGTCAACATTTTTTGCTGCTATAATCGACTTTTCTGTCAGCTACTTATGAGAGATGTATTGTGTGTGTACATCAAGAAATATTAGGTTTATGAGGGCATCTCGGAAAGTTCTGGGTTCGAGTCCCAGTCCAAGCTATCCGAATTTTATATCGCATATTCTATAAACTCTTACTCATCAGAAGATCCTTTCCAATTTTTTTCACAATCCCTTCCTCCCAATTATCCTATGACGTGAATGCTAGAACGCCTCACGTAATAATTACCGTAACTTCTCTTCTTTCCTGCTTCACGGAATTATTTAATTTTAATTTAAAAAATGTGGATTATAAATGTTGGATCATAACAAAGACACAGTATTACTGTATTATTAATGTTGGATCATAACAAAGACACAGTAATACTGTACCTTAAATATTTATGAAAAGTTTGATTAAATTAATTATACATTCGAAAATTTAATTTTTTTTTCTTAAATAACTTTTAAACAAATTTATAATTTTGTTTTAATGTTTACTGTTAAAATGTATTTGAAAAATTGCACCCGACGAAACTTGCTATTGTGCTCCTCCCAAGCGGAGTTGGCAAAACGAAACCCTATTGATCAGCTACCGAACGAGGTTGGAAAATATAAAATTCTATTAAAAAATAGGGGTTGATTGTAGAAGGGTGAAAATTGAGAGTAATATGAATTTTTTTATCATAAGTCATGAAAAAATGAAAAAAAAATTCTTGCAAAAAAAATAAAATTTTATAGTTAACAAATAAAAAATAAGAGTTGATCGTAGAGGGGTGAAAATTTAGGATTGTATGTATTTTTGTATGCTGTCTCATAACAAAAATAAAAACAAAAAATTTTGTCTAAAAAATAAAAAAAAAAAATTTAGGGGTGGACCGCCCTTAACACTTAGAGAGATAAAAAATAGATGTTGTCCGATTCTCAGACATATCCAATATGCACACAAAATTTCATAAGAATCGGTCAAGCCGTTTCGGAGAAGTATAACTACAAACACCGCGACAAGACCCGTGTGAAAAAAACATACATTTTGTCAATATATGGTGACATATATAAAAATATCTGGGCATATATGTGGCGAAAAAAACTATATCTCTCAGTATATTGAAGTATATATTGAGTCAGAATTTCTTAAACGGGCCACTAAAAATCGACTATCCGATTTTGATATATCTATGAGCATATTTTGGTAGCTTTATAGGTTGAAAGTCATACCCTAAAATGATTTTTGAAAATTTCAATTTTTCAAAAATTTATGATCGAGTAAAAATTTCGAGTACTTTTTTTTTAAATTAAAATATATCAGTGAATAATTGCTGGATTTTAATGAAACTCGGTTTGTATGCTAAGGAATAGCAGATGAATAGAACAAAAATAATTTATGTAAAAACAAAAATTGTTTATAATTAATTAGTTTCATAATAAACAAATAGTAATTTAACTAACTTCTCGGTGTTGTCGAAAAAAATTTTTTTTTTTTAAATATTCGTTGAACTATTAACTAAATAATCGCACAAGAAAATTTTAGTCATAAACAGAACTTTTGCAATAATTTTAAATAATTTTAGATTTAAAGGAATTATTTTCACACGGCTTGAACGTATGAAATGTACGGGTTCCATTAATGGTTTTGTTGGTTCCATTAACAGATTTGTCTTGCACTTACAAGACAAAACTATTGTAACAACACAAAGCCTTTTTGAATGGGCAAAATTATATTTAAAAAAAATTGAATTTAATTTCTGTTCTTTAGATGAATATAAAAGACACTAAGAGTATTTGAAGGAACGGTTTTCAACAGCTAAATATCAATAATTTTCTTTATCCAAACAATTTTGCATCAATAAAAATTAATTATTTTAAAAACAACATCGAAACTTTTTATTTTTTGTAAGTTACAATGAAGAAAATTGAAAAAAATTTAAGGTGAAATAAAAAAAAAACTACTAAATTTTTTATAAAATTTTTTTTTTTTTAATCATGTTTTTAAATAAAATCAAACAGTCTAGCCTGCTAATTTGTCTTTAATAAAAATTTTTGGCTTATCACATAACTTAAAATTTTTTTTTGAAAAAAAATTTCGTACATTTCATTAGTTCAAGCCGTGTAAGAATAATTCCCTTGAGTGTAAAATTATTTCAAGTTATTGCAAAAGTTCTGTCATGAAAGTTACAAAATCTGTAAGGAAATAAATTCTAAATTTGAACCGATTCGGACCGGTAGATTTTGAGGAATTGCAAAAAAAACTTCAAAAAAAAATTTTTCGAAAAGTCGTTTTCTGGGAATAACTTTTAAACGGCTTTACTGATCAATTCGAAAAACTAATCAGCTCTTAACATCGAAAAACCGCGTCGAACGCCGCCTGTGAGGTCAAAATCAGTTGACTCGTTCGTGAGTTATCGTGAACGAAAGAAAACCGAAAAAAGTGTTTTTTCGGGATAGCTCTGAAATTTTCGGTTTGATCAAACAAAACCTGAAAATTACTTATAAGGCTGATAAAACTACGTCGAATGCCGCCAACCGCGTGAAAATCGGTTGATCCATTCAAAAGTTATTGCAATTTGAAAAATCCAAAAATAGTGTTCTATGAAACTTCTATCAGACTTTTGAGCTGGGAGAGCTCAAATGCATCAAAATATTATCTCTCCAAACTCAGTGAGATCAGAATATCACATAAATTATATTTTGAGGTCAAAAATCTCAAAAATATCATAAGTACAATTTTTAGCGCTCAGGTATGGAATTAGCGGGAAGTTGCAGGGATGGCCTTTAGGGTGAACCGTTTTCCTAATTTTTTTCTTATATTATTAGATATATCATGTGACAGATATAATAATATATAATAATATATAATAATATTTTTTGATACTGTAAATTATATAGTGTATGAGAGATCGAGTGACCTCAAAAGATAGACAAAAAGTACATTTAAAAAAATCACGAAGAGAAAAATCTGAAATTTTTCATTGATTTTCGACGGCTTTCATCTTAGTGAATAATAGTCAGATCAAGAATTGAAATAAGATTATTTAAAATTTTAAAAATTATCCTTGAAATTTAGTCAGAAAATTTTAAGAATAGCATCTCTTGTCTGATCAGGAATAATGACGCAAAATCAAATTTTTTCTAATTCTAGACGCATTTACTTTTTATTTTATAATTATTTATGTTTGTTATGTTCACTTGTCGTAGAGTTACCCGTTCTTCAACGAAAATAGAAGTTTTTATCTTCTACCACCGGTATCTTGACAACCAAGGTTCTTGCAAAAAGAATATTTTGAGCCAAGTTATTTTACAACAATTTGTTTAATACAATATCAATTCATATTATTTCTTAAAATATATTATTGTTCATTATAAAAGTATATATTTAACTATATTTAAGTATATATATTTAACTAGATAAAAATGAGAGTTACATCGTATAGTTCAAAGAAATCGAAAAGACCGAAAAATTCTAGAAAATCTGTATCATTATAAAAGCCACATATATGAAAACTACGGGTATTTTATCATTTATCTTTAAATTTGGGGTTGTAATGAAATAACAAGAAAAAAAACAAATAAAAGGAAGTAATCAAATTTTTCTTAATAATGTAAGCAGTAAATATCTTCAAAGAGAAATAATTAAAAATTAAATTTATTTAACAAACAAACTATACGTAACACAGATACCGGAAAATATTATACAACATGCAGAAAAAAAATCAAATTCCAAGTCAAAATTTTCTCAAATACAGTCATGAGTTAGTTTAGTCATTAGATAGCTTGCTCAAATTTTTTAGTGCATGATTTTTTTTCTGATAACATGTAGTAAAGGTAAGTATATCAGAGTAAAATAAAATATCAAATCATTAATCAATTGTTCAAATATTTAACATTGTCTTTAAAGATTCAAGTTAATAATTCTAAACTACATGCGTGAACATAAGCTACTATTAATTTTAATTTTTCAATTCTAAAGATCATTACTTCTTCTTTTACTATTTCAACTTATACAGCTGCTAAAATTGGGATTTTTTCATATAAAACAATAAAATGAGTCAGTTTTCTGCCACGTATCAAAGATTCATCATTTTTAATCATGTAATAATAACCAATTAAATAATTTGTTTACTTACTGTAAACACTAGCCATATAGACAAATTTGGGAATTAGGGAAATAAAGGATAAAGGGAAAGGGAGGACCTTTACTCGGTAGGAATTTTTCGGTAACTGAAAAAAGTAATTCGGACAGCCCAGACCGGGACTCGAACCCGGATCGTTTGGTTACGCGCCAAAGGCTCTACCAGTTAAGCTATCTGAGACACTGTCCGTAATTATTATTCAGTCACTTAATAAGACCTATCGAGTAATAAACACCACCGTCCATCTTACGGTAAAGAGCCATATAAATTATCTTCTCCAGATCTCGTTTTTAAATTCAAGAAATGTTGTATCTCGAAAATTTTTCCATTTGTTAGCATGACGTTAAAGTTTATTTTTTTTTTTCGCATTTATACTTTGCGCTTGTTAAGATTTCTTGATTACTTTTACATCTAGTATAAATGAAAGTATGTGTATTCGAATCGACTACGATATTTAGTCTTCTCAAAGCTATTAGCTGATACTTGGATAATGACTTTATTAAAGTTTTTCTACCTAATATTTTGAATTCTCTTACTGTTTTTTTTTAATTAATTTATAATTCATTAAACGGTCTAAGTAATTTTTTTGTTTGTAACTTAAATCATTTTTACACAAATTATAAAGCCGATCAATTACACATTTCAATCTAAATGAGTCACAAATTTGAATAACAACTCCACACGGAAAAAAGTAAACTGTAATAAATAACAGTCGATTTATAATAAGGAATGATCAACTGCTAAAAATTACCACTTCAAACAGTAAAATCATGATTTTACTATTCACATTGTAATAGTTAAAATTTAAACCTTACAATTTATTCTTTACATGGAAGAAAATACTATTTCAAACAGTAATATTCGCCATGAAAATGTCTAAAATGTTGAAGTATAATAATTAAGAATTCAGACTTTAATATTTATCATTTCGTACCTAAAAAATGATGTTATGATATGTAAAAAGTATAGAATAAAGTTAGTAAATTTCTAATACAAGGAACGTCAATATTTACCAAGTAAAATGATAAATTTTAAACACAACGCTAAAAATCAAACTGTAATTATTGACTTGCTTAGACTGGTAAAATGTATATTTTAAAAGTATAATTTTTACTGTTTGAAAATATCTTTTCGGAAAGTATGCTCTAAGCAAAGGCAAACTGTACGTCAGAAGAAAAATAATCCACTCGTGAGCTTTCCAATGATTACGATCTGTTAAAGGTCTTGGTGTCCGGGAAAAATATGATGTTGGAAGAAATGAAGTAATGAAGAACTTTGCTGATTCCAGAATATTTGAAAAATAAAATTTTTCATCTTTGTTTAATGAGTTAAACCATAAATCTGCAAATTAACTGCTAAGTCCTAGTCCAACGCAGTGCATCCAATCGACATCTAAATCATGGATAATATTGTAATTGGGAATTTCACGTAAGATGGATAGTTTTTTAACTCCTTTTCGATCTTCGACCTTTTTTTCCTTAGCATGAACTAAAGTTTGGTTATGAGTTCTTAGTCCATCACTAAAGAAATTCCCATTTACGATTGGATAAACTCTTGTGAACCCTTTACCTTTGCTAACACTTTTCCCTGGATGTAGCTATAGGCCACATCCATACTCTCCATTAAATTGTTTCACACATTGTACAAGAGGACGAGCAACCGAATCACACTCACCCATCAAAGTTACAACTCTCTTGCGATATATTTGACCTTTATATGAATATGTGAAACCTTCTTGAAGGAGTTTTTTGGCTTCACCTGTGAACAGCCTCAAAGATCCATTCATATCTTTTGGTTTAACGGAACCAAACCAGATACTAGAAAGCATAATATGATTTCTTTGTTTAAATGGATTAAGCTCATTAATCAAGCCAAGTGCAGGGTAAATTGAGTTATTTGAACTATCAAAAATAGGAGCTCCATCGACGCTGTAATTGATCGAAATCATATCATCGTGTATAACTTGTTTCTTGTACATTTCACCATCAAAAATGTCTTCAATTGCATATTTATTCTCTTTTCTTCGAGTAGAAGAATACAAGTTATAGGCATCAGTAGTCTCAAATAACTCGCGTAATTGATCGGTTAAAGATAAGTGTAAAAATGAACCTTCATTTGACTTAGGATCAAATTTGGTTAAACAATTACTACAATTACTTGGAAAATTACTCTCACTACCTAAATAATTTCCACATTGAACACAAATATAGTGAGTTGAAATATTATGGGAATAACGATCAACAATTGTATTCCAATAATATTTAGAAGTCTTAGCACCCAAAGTATTTGAGTAAATACCCATACGAAGTCACCGATGCTCGGAAAAAACCGATGATCGGCCAAGACTAGGCTACCTATGCTAGGCCGAGCATCGGTACTCTATCATCGCCCTATGGCTGGTACACCATTGGCCACCGATCGATGCACTTACTAACGACATACGATCATCAGTCTATCCTCGGCCGATGATGTGATGAATTTACTTCTTGCAGAACTTATAAAAAATACATTCAGCAGAACTTATGAAAAATAAATGCGAAAATTGTATGTAAATTACAAAAATTTTATTTTTATTAACAAATATATTGACTGAATTACTTTTCAAGTTAAAAACTCATACCCATACACAGTAAAAAATTGATAATTGTTAAATTTACACATAAAAATGTTAAATTTACACATAAAAATGTTAAATATTCAACACAAAAATTTTTAACATTAAATTTTTTGATGTAATGACGTAAATTTTTTACTGTATACGAAGTATCGTTCGGGGCTAGGCTATTAATGCTTGGACAAGGATCAGCGCCTTATGATCAGCCTATGAATGGCTCACCATCGACCGCTCTACTAAGCTCATAGCAACGACAAACGATCATCAGACGTTGCTTGGCCGATAATATGATAAATTTTCTGCTATGCATCTCCTCTAAACATCACATCAGGTGTTTCTTAAATTTTATTTACGGGCATTGTTGAATATTTATGGGAGATAACAAACATTTTCAAACGAATAAGTTAGGTGATAAATTTACCGTTTTTATTAGCGAAAATTTTTCAATTAGTTATTCATTAATTACTCATAAAAATTGAGAAAATTAAGTACCTATAAAGCGAATTATTGGTATGCATTGGAATAAAATACTTGTTGATCATTTAAATAGCTAAACTAAATTCTTTCTGTTAACTACGGCATGCAGCGCAGTTGGTAATGTTCGAGACTTCCACGCAGACGGATCAGGTTCGATTCCCATCGCATTTTAATATTAAAATTTTTTTCAAGGAACTTCGATAGGCTCGCCGCTCCTGTGCAAACCGAGGACGAAATTAAAAATCTACATAACAATACGACTAAAAAAAATCAATAATTTCGCGATACTTCAGCCTGATTTAAAAATTATTTTTCCGTTTGAATATGCTCAGCTGATGCTCGGTTACTATGCTCGGCCTATGCTTAGTCGCCAATCTTGGGACGATGTTAACATCCGATACCCAGCCAGCCTTGGCCCAATGAAAAATCCGATTCTTGGCCGATCATCAAGGATCGGATGCCTATCATCGTCCAATGATCGACCGATTCTTATTCTTTGTATGGGTATTAAGTAAATTAACAAAATCTTGCGCCACTGAATGAGTAATATTTCTTCGCCATTTAATAGCCATGACAAGAAGATAGTTAATTAGATGATGTTTTGGTATCTCCTTGAGGTTAGATGCAAAATTGTTTGCAAGATCATTATTGGCTTTATATGACATCTGATTAATAACTGTAGTATTCGTACTCATAGAAAATTCTTGACCACTCACCATGGTTTCTTGATAATGCTTTAAAAAATAGATATATTTACTAATAGTTGCATGGAAAAATACTTATCAAATGTAAAAAAAGAAAAAAAAATACAGCACTAATGATTAACGCTTAGAATACGACTGACAGATCCACATTGCAAGAGTTCAAAAATATTTAACTAATATATTATCGATTGATAAGCGACAGTAACACTATGAAAAATTTAATTATAAAGGAGGCAAGACAGACCGTTACTATTAATGACGATAACTCGATTAAAAAAATTTGGAAAACGGTTGACCCTAAAGGCCATCACTGCAACTTCCCGCTAATTTCATATCTAAGCGCTTAAAATTGAACTTATGACGTTTTTGAGCTCTTCGAGCTCAAAAAGATAATTTATATGTTACTTTGAGCCCTCCGAGCTCAAAGAGTTAGCTATTCTAAGCTTTTGAGCTCTTCGAGCTCAAAAGTCTCATTGACGTTTAATAAATCAGTATTTTTTGAATTTTCAAAAGGCAATAACTTCTGAATGCATGAACCGATTTTCACGCAGTTAACAGCATTCCACCCAGTTTTTTAAATTCTACAATATACTTTTGAACACAAACTGATCAAACTAAAAATCTCAGAAAAATTTGTAACAGGGTAAAATTACCCTAAATCGATAAGTCACCAGAGATCGATAATTATTCGACATAGCACTGGCGCGTCTCGATCTTCGGGCCTAAAGGGAGAATAGGAGGGGGTAGTTTTGGGTTAAAATAGGTGAGCCGTGCAGTGGTAAAGGGAAGAAGTAGTGTGACCGACAGACATAGTGCCACGGAAATCGAGAAGGACCGATCCCCAGAGTAGTGACGAGACGAAGGAAGCCAATTACAACTAGGACTTCACCCTCGATTAGAGAGTTAGATCATCGTATTATTCGTCAAGGTATCAATTATTACTCTGTGGGAAAGAAGTGGACCGCGGTTTACCCAATACCCAGTTACTTCTCCTAATTTATTGTCAATTGGATCGTTTAATCGACGATTATTTAATTAATCAGAATAAAACATTTGTTAGTTAGGATTGAGTTATTTTCCTGGGGGTTTATACCCGAAAGTCACTCAATCGACCTGGCGGCAAAAATTTAACAACTAAAAAAATTAATCAATTAAAACAATTAATATCTAAAAAATTCGCTTAATTTATTGTTATAATTTTTATAACAATTAAGTCAAGAAAAAGTGATTAATTGGGTTACTTGAAAAATAATCGACGAACTTTTTACTCGTGGAATTTTGGTCGAGCGTCAGTACATTTTGTCTCGCAGTAAATTCCAACACCCGAGGTCAAAGGCAACTAAGCTAGCAAATGTTCTAGCTAACGAAAATGAATATTTCGACTTTTGTCGATTTTTTATAATTCAGAAAATTATATTAGCAATTAATTATTGAAATTATCTTATATTGTATATTATTATTACGTGACAATTAATTTCTTTTGGGATTAAGTCCGTGGATTAGATAAATTAAAATTTACTAAAAATTGAAAATTAATAGCGTGGACATTAAGTCCAAGAAATTAGTTATTCTAAGTAGAAAATTGTCACAGGAAAAGTTGGTCAGAAGTAATTAATTTACAACATTAAACTTGTGTTAATAATGTTGAACTTGATTGTAAAAATTATATCGTGATTGATTTAATTAGCAAACGTAAATTCAAGATATTAAGATCTCTCGTATTAAATAATTATTGTTATATTATTAAGACCATGACATTAAATTACTTAGGAATTTTAATCTATTTAATATTTTAATACACAATCAAAATTTACAATCGGAATTTGAAACTGAATGTCAGTCAAGTTAATTGGAATTAAATTGTTAATCGTGAATTTATTATTTAATTAGTACTAATGATTGAATAATTTAATTAAAGTTTTTGGATCAAATTAATTAAATTCTATTTTTAAATAAAATTTATAAAATAAAATCATTCAAGTGTGGGTCATGTGTGTGAAGATTAGTGTGGGTAATGTGTGATAGAGAGTGTAAAACGAACTCTACTTGTTGATGGTTTGCCGAGTAGAGCGATCCAAAACTTAGAGCGTGAGGGTCCGGTGGACAGCGCGATCTAGTAAATTTTGGACGACCCCTACTTGTTGATGGTTTGCCGAGTAGGGTAATCAAATCTTAGTGCGATGTTTTCTGTTTGTTGATGGTTTGCCGAGTAGAAGACTAGTACTAAGTCGGAGTCGCCGGTTTTATCCCGAAATCCTCAGGTAGTTGTAAGTGGTAGTGTTTAGTCAGGAGCGGAGTCGCCGGTTTTAGCCCGAAATCCTCCGGTTGTTGTAAGTCGTAGTGTTAAGTTGGTTATATGTGGATAGTGTGTGTGAGGGAGCGCTTAAATTGTTAAATTTATTAATTTTGGTTGTTAATAAATATCGATATATTGTTAATTAAATCTTTATTATTCAACAGCACCTTCCTCCACTCTCTTTACTCTAAGATAAAGAATTCTCAGCTCTGGACCGGTTCCAGGAACCGTGATTAAAAATCCTGGTGGCGCCCTAATAATCATTGTTGTTTGTTAATTTTGTTAGTTTATTTATAAAAATTGATTAGGGGCCAACCAGAGCAGGTAAAACTGTTACAAATTTGAAAAATGCACTTTTTCCTAATTTTATCGACACTGATAACTCACGAACCAATCAACCGATTTTCACGTTCTTGGCAGCGATCGACGTGGTTTTGTAGACTCTGATAATTGTTTTATTCCATCAAAAATGATCCAAAAAGAAATCATGAATTTAGTGTAAAAAAAAAAACACCGATTCTGACGCGGTTGGCGGTGATCGACGTTGTTTTTTAAGTTGAATAGCTGATTTTTGAAGTTTTCGGAATCGATCGGTAACACCGTTTGAAAGTTATTCCAAAAAAAGCACTTTTAAAAAATTTTTTTTTGAAGTTTTTTTTTAGATTTCTTGGAATATACCGGTCCAAATCGGTTCAAATTTGTAGAAAATCTGAGTTTAGTGGAACCTAATCGAATGCCACCAACCGCGTTTCGATCGGACACACACACACACACACACACTCGGGGACTCTCGAAATTGCTTCCTAGGACCTTAAAACGTCGAGATCTGTTAAAAATTCGATTTTTGCAAAACGGGATAAAACCAATAACTTCCCGATTTTTGAAAATTTTCAATTTTTTTAGCGGGAAGTTAAAAATATACAAAGATACATTTTTCATAGTTCCCAAGTAAACCTGACAAACTTCGCTAAACAAACAAATTTCGTTAAAGACAATATAAAAATTTTTTATATCATATGAAAAGTTATTTTAGTCAGTCTGATTTGCAGTTGCAAACTTAAAAAATCAATGTCACAGTATCTAGATGGTAATTGTACAAAAATAAAGCTGTGTTATATAGGAGAGCTGGCAGCAAAGTTCAGAACAACCCAAGTTGACTTACTAATCCGTAAAAAAATTTTCCCTAGAATAAGCTAATATTCACTTATTATTTAATTAATGAAATTTTCATCAATTCATATTTGGAGTAATTATTGCTCAAATATATTTTAAACATTATCAAATCATTTGTACCATTCTTATCGGTTCTAATGATTCATTGATTACGTTATCTGACAAACTTTTCTTAAAATTTTGTTTCTCATTGGTTTTCAAGTCTTGAATCTCCATGATTGCCATGCTTCCATGATTTTCTGATTGCAACGGTATTGGCTTGGTTTGTATTGGATCAGTTTGTCTATAATCATGTTATTTATCATTCAATAACATATTTATACAAAATATGCGAAATTACGGCTGTTTGTTCTTTAAGTTCTGTATTTTATTAAAATAATTATTATCGACAAGTTCCTTGAAGCTATACTCACTGACTCTTGTGACGCTTCATACGCCAATCATACTTTGTTTGTTTCGGAATAGTCATTACACTCCCAAAAGTATTATAATGCTTATTAGGGCCTCACTTTCTTTTCCGACTTGCTTTTTTGACGTTCCTTTGATTATCTTTAATTTTATTTTTTTCCAACATCTCAATAATGCAGATTTCTCAATTTGACATATGAGATACCCAATACCGATATCTAATACAAATTACGCTTTTGTTTACATTCTGACGTTTGTTAATTAATTAGGGTATTTAGGAGTTATTGTTATTTTTTAAATTTAATAGAAATAATTATTATGATTACTTTCATTATTAACATTGTTTAAAAAAAGAATGAAGTAGCAATTTTGGTTAGTGAGAGATGGCGGCGAGAGATGGTGGCGAGAGATGGCGGATAATTTCGCCGTTTGTTCGCTTGCAGTAAAAACCGACGAGTTAATATAAGCGAACTGTGTGGCGATAATTTTTAGTTTTTTAAAGAACAAAAATTTATTTTACCTAAAAGAAGAATTAATTAAATTTAACGAACTGATTCGTAATCTGAATAAATATTTTTGTAATTATTTTCATTGTGAAATTATTTTTTTGACTAAGTCCCAGAAATGAAATTAGTATGGGAAATTATTTTGGTAAAACATTTTATTTTGACGAATGTTATTTTTTATAAGTCCCGACCAAGATTAGTATGGGAATGAAATCTGTTTTAAAAAAGATGTAATGTGTGAATCTGTTGAAAGATATTTCGGCAAAATCAATTTCATTGTTGAAAAAATCGGAAAAGAACTTAGAAGATTTTCCCGATTTTCTGTAGTTTTAAATATGCCACTAGGTGACGAGAAATTCTCACTTGACGAGACTAGCCAAAAAAATTGTTAAAAGCAATTTTTATTGACGGAAAGGTCAACCAAGTTTCCCAGTGGTTACAACCTTCCTAGTAGAAGACCATTCATCAGGAAGTAACCAAGGAACTCCTACCTCGTCTCCGACCAGGAACCAGGTAAGTGCTGACTTGTCCATTTGGGGAAATTTGGCCACCGGAAAGGGTTGCTTTCCAAGCACCCAAACCGAGACTAGGGATGAAATTCTTTCTCGGGAGAATTACTTAGAGGAAGACCATTCTTTTAGTAATTCAAGAGGATGATACTCTTCCTGGAGTCTGACCAAGACCCAGGTAAGTATCGTAGACCGAACGGGTGAAAGTTGCGAGTCCCCGTGCCGAGGCCCTCCGCTGAGGTGCGGTAGGTAATCCAAAAGCCGTGTAGGTGAGGGCCCCCAGGGCAGATGGCTAGTCACCCTGGGGGGGGGGGCTGTTATGTAGGAACTAGTTGTGTGTAGAGACCACGTTTTTGAGTGTCACATCGGGAATACCGTCGTGTATGTTTAGAAAAATAATGTTCTATTGTATTTAGTTTATGATGCTGATATTGTTTATATTGTTTATTGAGTTTTTGAACCTTATTATTAATTTTGACCCACGAATATGTGTGAAAAGAATGTTCTTATGTATTGTTTAATTTGATTATATTTGTTTATAATATTGTTTAACATGATTCAGGTCAATAAATAGATTTTCTTTCTTAAATAAAATAAATTAAATGAAGTGTTTCGTTTTTTTTAAATATTTAGTTATTTTTTGCAATAAATCCCCGTTTATAACCCTGGACTTCGGCGGGCAAATTTCGAGTCGGAGATTTGGTCAAAAATAAGTAAACGTGAAAACGGGACCCGTTACAACATGTGAAGTGAACGTTCAATTTTTCAAACAAATCTCAATTTTCATAATAACTTACGTCTGACAGCTGTCATAAAACTATCGTTAAACAGACTAGATTAATTTTCATTTGTGAATTAAATTAATTTATATTAATCAAAGGTGCTTTTATAACAATATTTAAAATATTAATTATTTATATTATATTTTCTGAATAATTGAAAGAATGAATCCGATTGAATCAAAACAAATATTTGCCCTTGTGCAATGGATTGGAGGAAAATTTGATAAGACATACACTCCAGAAATTCCAATAGAGTGGATTCGTGATTTTGATGTTGAAAATTTCAATCAATTGGAGGACGAAGAGACTTATTTAGTTGAATGGCGTCACAATAAACCAAAGAAGCTAAAAAATGGATGGAAAATTTTTGATGCTCATGTTATAAAAATATCTCGTAAATAATCTTAAAAATATACATTTATTTACAATTAAAAATTTTAAAATCGTTATTTACAAATTATTTGTTCATAGTTGAATTATTTTGATTTATGTATTTAAAATTTATTTACTGATTTTTTTTTCGTTAAAAGACAATATAAAAGCATTATAAAATGAAGTCACTTTGAGGGAAGGCATCGTTACTCCAATAAAAAGTAAGAAAAATCCAGAAACTTTATCCAAAAAACGTAATTCAGAGGATGGGTCAGTTGATGTTGAGGTTAGACAAACGACGTCAAATCAATCGTTAATACTTTAGTCTTCTATTTTGTAAACTTTAAACGGTAATGTCGACCTAACTTTTATTTCTATAATGTGATGATTTACAGTCAAGTAAAAAGCTCAAACAAGGATCAATCTGGTAAAAAATTTAAGACTGCAGGTGGAGGAGGGATTCCACCCGCAGTAAGATATTTTTTCCAATTTAGTCACCATTTTATTTTATTAATTATACTGTCATTTATATTTTTTATTGAGGTTATTGAGGATACCTCGAGTAGTGACGATGACACTGCCCAATTTCATCAGAAGGATCCTGCAGATAAAGTTTCAGTCAATCATCAAAATTATCACAGTATAAATTATTTGAAAAAAAAATATTTTTTCTTCAAACTGTTAGCTCGGAGAGCTCAAAATAACACGAAAATTATATTTTTGAGCTCGAAGGATTTCGATTATTTCGGAATTCGTTGGCTGCACGAGGGAAAATTTGGCGTCTGCTCGCACCCTACTGAAGATTGGTTCCATCCTGCCTGGTCACACCCACTAGGCCTTCTTTCCTCCTACGATTTATAAGTGGATTAAGCTTTTAAATAAATCAAAAAAAAAATTTTTTTTTTTTGTATTGATTTTTGAGAGCAAAAAAAATTTATTGTAGCATGTACTGCTAGGGCTTTACTTATTAAAAAAAAAAAAAAAATGAAATTTTTCTTCTTATAATCCTGTGTATCTTATGTACATACTCGAATATATCTCCGTACGTATGTATTTATCTGTAACATATGCAGTATATAATATATAATATATAATATAGATATATATCTACTGTATAGCATTTTACGTAAAGAATGATATGTCTGCGATTGTATAACGAGTTGCAGATCGATTGTTAATCGAGCGTAAAAATCAAATCGACAGTCACTTAATCCGCAATTCGTGAAGCGAGAATAAACTCGGTGTAAATATACATGCCGTGTTGAATATAATACGAATATAGTGACAAAATTTTATAAATTTAAAGTAATACTTACACGTATTATTTATATTTTATTTTACAAATCAAATAAAAAAAAAAAAATTAAAATAAATAAATAAAATGAATATAATTGAAATATCTTGAGAATACTATATATCAATAATAATATTTGTTGATGAGTGACTAGATGTAGCCTCAAGCCGGTATGCTGGTGATGGGCAGTCCTGAAAACACTAAGAGACTGGTAATTGCCAGACAGACCGTAAAAACAGTGTCCGTACCCGACGTACTGCCACTGCAGGTCTCTTTTGATGACATCTCCAGTGTATCTAAATAAAAAACAACAAATATTAATTAAAATAATTATTTTATCCGTGCATTTGTATTGGTTGAATAAAAAATCTGATTTTATGATTTTTATGATACTTTTTAATCTAAAATGTCATCTCGCGTGTGTTATTATCCATCTATCTATCTATTTCAACATCAATAATCAACATACATATCATAATAGACTAGTTTTATACCTTTTTTAGAAACTTCTATCAGACTTTTGAGCTGGGAGAGCTCAAATGCATCAAAATATTATCTCTCCAAACTTAGTGAGCTCAAAATATCACATAAATTATATTTTGAACTCCAAAATCTGAAAAATGTCATAAGTACGATTTTAAGCGCTCAGGTATGGAATTAGCGGGAAGTTACAGGGATGGCCTTTAGGGTGAACCGTTTTCCTAATTTACTTTTCACAAAAAAAATATTTATCTCATAATCATTTTTAAGAATTTTTTACTATTGTAGTCGTTTTGTCTATACAAAAAAAAATACAATAATTCTGAGTCTAATGATTACAATAATTTCGAGTCTAATGATTACAAAAAAAATCGTACGTTAAAATCTAATTGTAATTTTAATTAAATTTAGTTAAAAAAATTTTTAAGAAGTTTTATGGAAATAGTTTTCTTTTGCTCAATTCACTTGTCTGTTCGATGTCTACACTATTTGCTTCTGTTTTCAGTGTTCTTGGTTTTGGCATCATTAGTCGTTCTTTTTCTGGGTCCTTTCCTTCTATGTCGACTGTAGTTACTTTTGGCATCTTTAAGTTGTTACCCTGATAGCCATCTCATACTATAAGTTCTTGTAGTCAAGTGATTGCAGATAAGTTAGAGACAAGTTATCGTCAAGTTAACGTCAAGTCCATAAATGCCCACCCTTGTATGCAAGTTGACAATAAGGTAATGCCGAATTTTAAAAACAAGTTAACTATAAGCTTACAATAAACTTGAATAGAAAATTTCGGTCACTTAACGGCAAGTGTTTCAGTAAAATTCGTTGAAGTAAACTTGACCATAACTTTACGATAAGTTGTAGATTACCACTTATTGCTAACCTACTTTTCGTCACGTTATCTATAATTTGCGGGACTAGGTAATCTGAAAGTTATGGTATGAGATGGCTATCAGGGTGGTAGCTTGTTCTTTTTCTTTCTCGTACTTTTGTTTTGAATGCAATAGGAAATTTGTTAGTGAGTTCCATATAGATCCCAATAGCCATAGGCTCCAGCCAAACACAGAGTGTAGCGCCACTGCGTGTATTACTGTGTCAGCTGCAAACTTAGAAGCTTTTAATATTATGAAGGCTGCAATTAGTGCTGAGCTGTAATCCCCTATGATGGTAAAATATCCATGCAACTTCTTGAGTGTACTTTTGATTTTACTTTCGATGTTAATTTCGTCGATGAACTTATTCATGTTGATCCCTTGGATGTTAATTTGTCTACCTGTTGCTCCTCTAGCTATTGTGTTCACTAATGCACTTTTTTCGATTGGAAACATCATTGATTCTCTTAATTTACTCAGATCTTCGTTTGAATATAAACCACTCTTTGCTAAATATTCCGGGGTGGTGTATTTCCAGCTTGCTTTTGTACTTGGGCTAATTTCTTCTGGCTCTGTTGTTGGCGTCAATTGAGGTAAAATTTGGTACCACGCGTTATTTATGTTAAATGTTGTTGGCGTCATTGTGTTACAATCTATTCGATTACCCGTTTTTACGAGTAGGTGGGTTCTAGGTAGCATGAAGAAGCTTCCATTTCCTAAGGTGACAGGTAGCTCTTGGTAACATTCTTCAGTTTTCCTTGTTTTGACTACGACTGGTACGCATTTTGATATTCTGATGACTTCACCTGTGACGCTGGCCATGTATCCTTGTTCTTTCATGAATTGAAACGCGAATTCCGCAGGTGCTATTGTTGCTAAGGCTAATGAATTTCGCAACACTATTTTCTCTAATTCACATTGTTGCTTAATGGCGATATTATAACTAGCCACTATTTCTTTTCTTAAATGTTTTTCTAAATTAACTATTTTTGAGTTTACATACGCGAATATGTCCATGTCTGTTGTCGTTAATTCTGACTTTTTCAGTAAAAAGACATTATCGGTACTCTCTACTATGAATAACCTAGGTTCCTCTGTGCGTAAAAATTTGTGACCGCATACTGAAAACGTTTCTTGTCTTGTTAGCGCGAATGTTATTTGATTTGACGTTACTGCAAAAAATTCGTCAGTTTTATTTCCTGAGTTATCCTTAATTCTTTGAGCTTGACCTTGGTAAATCACCTTGAACCGTTCTGTTTCGCATTCGTCTTTCTTTATAATGTCCCAAAATGTGTAACCGCCTTCCATGTCTAGACATCTTTCTGATCCGTACCAGCACCTTATTCCCGATTTTAGTATTACGCTGTTTTCTTGGAAGTTTATTGAGGCTAAATAATCTCGAATGGTTATTTTTATTTGTCCTTGTACAACTACATCTGAATACGCTCCATATGGGTCCGAATATTTTCCTCCTTCGCAGTTTCCCGAGTTATCTGCTTTACCTGCGAAGAGTAATGATCTTATGGTTGTTCCGTTAGGTTGTATGTCTCTTATTGCCGTATCGTACATGTAATGTGTTCGCGATTTATGTATGTCTTGACAGTAAGGTTTTGATATCTCTTCGATGTATTCTATGTGGGGATTGGCTACTGTAGCTACGTGACTCCAAGAACCGCAATAATAAATTGATCTTTTAATTTCGATCTTACATTGAATTACTCTAGTGTGTGAGTATTCTACAGTTTGTATTAGTTTGATATTCGTTTTTGTTATGTTTGGTGTTGCAAAATTTGTTGCAGCTGCTCCGCAATCATATGCGATGAATGCATTTTTTGTAGCACTTAACATCAATAAGATAGACAATACCTTGATTCTGCCTATTTTTACCTGTAAGAGAAATGTATTTATGGTAATTTCTGCTTTTTTTTGTTTTATTTATCGCGTTATTATTAATGTGCAATTTTTGCTCTGTCGCAATGGAGTATTTTTCTCTTTCCCTGTTTGATTTCTATTTCTATATCATTTTTATAAGGGAATATTTCGGTTATTTTATATGGACTATTTTAAAGTTTATCGGATGAATATTTTTATCATATCTAATTTTTGATTTTTGTTTTGCTTTTTCTAGATTTTCTCTAGCTTCTTTTTGAGTTTTTAGCTACGTGACTCCAAGAACCGCAATAATAAATTGATCTTTTAATTTCGATCTTACATTGAATTACTCTAGTGTGTGAGTATTCTACAGTTTGTATTAGTTTGATATTCGTTTTTGTTATGTTTGGTGTTGCAAAATTTGTTGCAGCTGCTCCGCAATCATATGCGATGAATGCATTTTTTGTAGCACTTAACATCAATAAGATAGACAATACCTTGATTCTGCCTATTTTTACCTGTAAGAGAAATGTATTTATGGTAATTTCTGCTTTTTTTTGTTTTATTTATCGCGTTATTATTAATGTGCAATTTTTGCTCTGTCGCAATGGAGTATTTTTCTCTTTCCCTGTTTGATTTCTATTTCTATATCATTTTTATAAGGGAATATTTCGGTTATTTTATATGGACTATTTTAAAGTTTATCGGATGAATATTTTTATCATATCTAATTTTTGATTTTTGTTTTGCTTTTTCTAGATTTTCTCTAGCTTCTTTTTGAGTTTTTAACAGTCTCGTTGCGTGATTTTTGACATAGTCAGCGTACGTAGGTATGTCGTCTAGGTAAGAGAACTCTGATGGTAAACGAGCTTCTTTTCCGAATACTAGTTTATAAGGCGTAAATTTTGTACCTTCGTGTACACTAGTATTGTATGCTAATGTCGCTTGTGGTAACCATCGGTCCCAATCATTTTTAGTTGTATAATGTTTGATATAATCTGTTAGAACTTAATGACTTCTTTCTAAACCACCTTTTGCTTGTGGTCTAAACGCAGTTGTTTTTATTTGTTTAATTTTAAATGTTTTGGCTAAACAAGTCATAACTTATCCTATAAGAGCTTGACCTTGATCGGTTAAAATGACTTTTGGACATCCGAATTTACAGATGAAATGTTCTAATAAATCTTCTGCAATATCTTTAGCAGTCATTGTTACTAATGGTATCGCGAATCAAAATTTTGAGAGGTCGTCCTGCATGGTTAAGATGTAAGAAAAACCATTTGCTGATGTTTTATTCGGAACTACTATATCTAATGCTAATTTATCCCAAATTTTTTGCTGATGTATCGGTAATTACCATCGACTGTTTCGTTTTTATTCTTACTAATTTCTTTTTCTGACAGCTTATGCATTTGTATTATCCCAAAAATATCTCTGCCTAATTCTATTGTATGTCTTTGTCACTCCTTTATGACCTGCCATTGGGGTTTCATGATTTTCTAGCATGATTTTATACCTATCTTCTACTGGAGGAATTATAATTAAATCTCTACAAATTATAAATTTAACTTCTGTTCCTGCAAAAATTTTAGTGATAATACTTTTTATTTTAGACCAAACGGTTTCGCTTAAATTACTTCGACCTTGTGATACGCTAATTGTTTTAATATTGTTATTTAATAGATAAGTTTTTAAATTTTTGAAAGCTTTTAAATAATCACTCTCTGTCGGATTATCTTTACTATTACTCTGTGTTACTAACGCGATGACCTTTTTTCGAGAAGTACCCATTTCAATTATATCACTTAATTTATGCGCATTATTTGGTTGTAATTTATTTAAATATCCCATTTCTATAAGTTTCTTACCGATATTGCTATGTACTGTACCGTCTGCATTTATAAAGCATAAGTAACTATTTTTCTGCATTTCTAAATTGTCTTTTGTTTCTAATATATTTTTGTTACTAAAATCATCTGAAATATTTGAAACATCTGAATCCGTTAAATTAACATCTGAATCATTATCATCTTCGGGTGAGTTGTCATTATCGTCATCAGGTGGATCGTTATTATCGTCACTAGGTTGATCATTATTGTTGTCATTAGGTTGATCATTGTTAATATCACCACCATATGCTACAAATTTATTTATATTATTAGTCTCTTCTGTATTGGAATCTAATTATTGTGAGTCTATTTGGTTATTACTATCATTATTTCGTTTGTCATCGTCGGACTCGTCTATGTATGAAGCGTTTATTGTCTGATTTAAATTGTTTTCAGTTTCGTTTACAGTTGTATTTTCTTTTTCGGGATTTTCTATATCTGGGATGGGTAAATTAGGATTTTTGGGTTCTGTTTGTACGTCGATATGATCGGTATTTTCGTGTTTTTGAGTTTGACTCGCTTTGTGTGAATTTGAATCATTTTGTGAATTTAGTGAGATTATAGAGTTTATGTTTTTATCTATAGTAATATTATTTTCGGAAATTACTGATAATTTTCTTTTTAATTTCGGGATTTTATCTGTATTTGAATTAAAGTTATTATTATTATTTTAAAGTGCTTTTAACGTTACAATTATGTCGGGTAATTTAATGTTTTACCTCTTTGCAACTTTACTGCTAATTTGTTTATTTTTAATTTTCTTGGAAAGCATCTGTATTTTCTTTGGTATATGTTTATGTGTGTGTGTATGTGTGCTTGTATTTTCTGATCCACACGTACATGTTTTGGGTTTACGTTGACGCGTTGACCTGCGTAATGGTAGAGGGTCATTAGACTTTACTGTTCGAACTATCTCTTTTCTATTGTCTTTATTAATGTCTATTTGTTTGTCTGTTATTTTATTTTCTGTTTGTGTAATAAGTGTTGGGGGTAATTGTTCTAGATGGATCTACTGTCATTGACTATATCGTGTTTGAAATTTCTTGTATGTCTTCTGTAGATAGATTATTATCATTATTATTGTGGATAAAAGCTTCAATTGTTATATGGTGAAGGTAATCGTCATCTTCATCTGAAGACCACGGTACTGCACCTCCCATATCTTTTGATTTTTGTTTAGTTAATTTATTTGGTGATTTTTGAGAAATTGGGATTGTTTCTATAGGAGACTCTGAACTTATATTATTTGAATTACTTGAATATATTCTTGACTCTACGATTTCTGATTCTTCAGTGTTTGAATCGTCATCTGAAGTGTCAGTAATTTTAAACGTAGTTTTACTAATGTTTTTATTAATTTTCTCACGCGCACGAAAGATTGAGGAAGGTGTAAAATCTGCGTAATTCTGTGTTTTTTTATATTGAAGAGGTATGAATCTATTTTTGAATTTATTATTTTTGATCTTTGTATGTACGTTTGGAGTGATTTGTGTAGATGTCATTGGTATCGTTGCGTTTTCTGTAGGTGGTAATGTAGATTCTTTGATTTTTGGACTTTGGGATTTTTGGATTTGAGAATTTTTGGATGATGGATTTTGATTTCGTAAACCATTTTTATTTGGAGATCTATTTGGGTCTTCATATATATATGATAGATTAAAATCAGTCATGTCTGATTCTTCGTCTGTTAATAAAACTGTATTATTTCTAATAAGTTTCTTTCTTAAAGCTAATGCGTCGATAACATTACCCGATACTGATGATGATGATTCATCAGAATAGTCAAGTAAATCACTTACATTACCTACCATACTAAATTTATTTTCTGTATTTGATGATTTTAAATCATCAATTGATTATTATTATTTGATAAACTTTTATTTATATCTGAATTCATTTTGTTATTTGTATTTGTTACGCTTAATTTTGAATTTATGTTTATGTCTTTGATTTTTGATTTATTTATAGGGTATGGAATAAACCGTTTTTCGTTTTAATCGGAGTTTCCGTTAGTCCTAACTTCATTTGTTCCCTTTGAAAATGACCGTTGATTTATAGGGTAGCGACTCCTATTTTCATCGCGTATTTCCGAAGGTATTTCGATTGAAGCCCACGGCTCAACCGTCTAAATATTTGTTTCAGGATAAGAATTTTTATTTGGATTTTTATGAACGAACTCATTAGCTATCTTATTCTTTTTGTCAGATTTTTGCCTTTCGACTGAGTCGTTTAACTCCGCCGCCTGAGTGCTTTCATCAGGTGAAATTTTTGAATTCGTAACGATTTTTGAAAATTTATTTTTAGTTTTTGAATTTATTTTTGGATTTTTGTCCGAACTATTTGTTTCTGAGTGGATAGCCACTTTCCGTTTTTTTGTAATTTTGATCTCAGAACCTGATGCATCAGTTGTTCTAAGTCTCGCGATTCCCGGTTTGCCCGTGGGTCGCCATTTAAACTTTATTGGATAGGCTTCGCGTTTTTCTGTTACAGGATTACGAGACAAGGCGTCGGCATTTGTGTTTTTCCTACCCACTTTGTATAATGCAGTATATTCGAACTCTTTAAGACGTTCTCTCCACCTCATCACACGAGATGTCGGGTCATTCATTGAGTTTACCCACACTAACGGTCTATGGTCGGTAATGAGAGTGAATTCTTTACCATAAATATAAGGCCTAAAAGTTTTCATACCGAATAGAGCTGCAACCATCTCTTTTTTTGTTGTAGAATAATTTTTCTCGTGTTTATTTAGTACACGAGAGGCTGCTGCTACTATTTTATCTTCACCTATTTTACCCTGAGAGAGAATTGCACCCACTGCGTAGTTAGATGCATCGGTCGTTAAAATAAAAGGTTTTGGGGTCAGGTTTGACACCGTTGGCAGAAATGAGATGACCTAAGTCTATGACTTTTCTTCTTAGAAATTCGCATTTATCGGGTTGAAAACTTAAATTGGCTTTACGTAAACGTTCTGCTAATCTTTCGAATTTAATAGTGTGTTTATCAAGAGAACGAGCGTAAATAACTATATCATCTAAATGAACAAATAAGTCTACGCCTTGTAAACCACGTAAAACTAAATCCATTAATCTTTGAAATGTTGCAGGTGCATTTTTAAGTCCAAATGAAATTCTCTTAAAGTGATAATGACCACGAGGAGTTGTAAATGCTGTTTTATGTTTATCTTTTTCATCTACTTTTATCTGATAAAAACCCGATTTTAAATCGACAATTTAAAAGTAAATTGCACCACCTAATTGATCAAGTATATCATTAATTAAGGGTAATGGATATGCATCGCCAATAGTTTTCTCATTTAGTTTACGATGGTCAATTACTAGTCTGTATTTTATTCTGCCCTGAGAGTCCTTTTTCTTAGGTATGATGAATAAAGGTAAGTTATATGGAGACGTAGATGGTTCGATAACATCCATTGACAGAAGTTCAGTAATTTGTCTTTCGATTTCCTCTCTATGTGAAGGAGGGTGTCTATATTGTCTAGTGTTTACTGGTATATCGTCTTTAGTAGGTATGGTATGTAAAGCTACTGATGTTGCTTGCAAATTTTCTCTCGGAATGCTAAAGAGGTCAGCATATTTTTCAACAAGTGAAATTATTTCTTTACGCTCTTCGTCATTCAAATGTTCTAAACGCAAGAGACTTAACACATTGTCAGCACGATTTTCCCGGGCCCTGGTACTTTTGTTATCTTGTTGATCTGCTTCATCTTGCGATAAGGAAGTGCTACCTTCTTCACTTGTTTCAAAAGGATATAAGGAGATTACTGGCACTTTTACTTTGACACTTTTAATTTGACACTTTTACTAAGAGTATTTATTGCATACAAATGAGCTATACCATTACGATTACTAACTATTGCTTCACCGGCAAAAACACCGTCACCTAAGTCTATACGAGGGACATATCCTTCTTTAAGATCGTTATCTACTCGGACAAACATTGCTGTTTAAGTTCGAGGTTTCAAGACAAAATACTGTTCTTCTGTTAGTGAGACTTCTAGATTATTTAATTTTGTGAAAGTTACTGTATTTTGAACTAAATCGATTATGCCGCCTTGTTCGCGTAAAAATTCCATACCTAGTATGCCTGTGTAATCTAAGGGAAAGTCATCTGAGATTACATGAAAATATGTGTTTTTATTGAAAATTTGAATTTGTATTCTACCGAGTGTAATTGTTTCTGAAACTCCGTTTAAATTGTAAAACAATGAATCATCGATTGAATTTTCATTTTTGACTTCACTATATTTGATTAAGTTTAAACTACACCCAGTATCGAATAAAACTTTCCCGTAATTCGAGAATATATCTTTTGACTTAATCATAATGGATGTAGGCTTGTAATCTGATGGTATTGCGCCTACAAAATATGTTTTTGAGCCCGACTAGAAATAACTTTGGGATTACCCAGGGTATACATCTGGATCTGATTGGGTCCCGAAGAGGCACGCCCAATGAAAAATCCAAATGCCAAATTTGTAGAATTTTTGAAAATAGTCAAAAATGACCGTCAACATTAAAATTTAGGCTCAATTTTTTTGTATAGTGCCTTGTACTGATCTTAAAATATCCTGAAATTTTTAGAACAGGATTTTTTTTTTTCAAAAATATGAATTTTTTAATTTAAAAAAAAATTTTTTTCTGTTTTTTGCGACTCCTATATAAAGTAAAGTTATGCAAATATATAGTATTGTAATTTTGAGCATTAAAGAATTAAATGGACGACGTGGAAATATTAAATGATAAATTAATTTCAACTTTTTTTTATTTTTTGGACATAATCTTAAAGTCATCCTCACCGCATGATATAATTTGTTATTTTATTAACGCATGATATATTTTGTCCGTTTCTTTACTTCAATGACAGTTTTTAACGCCAAATATCTCGAACAAATATTAACTTTCATAAAAAAACAGAAATAATTTAATGAGAATATCAATTTTTATTCGTTCGTTCGAATACTTGCTTACACTGGAAAAAAAAATTCTTGACTGAAGTGTAAATTTTCTTGGCTCAAGAAAATATTGAGAAAGATTGAAAATTTCTTGAATAAAGTCAAATTTTCTTGAGACAAGATAAATTTCTTGAGCCAAGAAAATTTCTTCTTGCTCCAAAATAACTTTTGTTTTCCTTAAAATTTTCTTTTGCTAGAAATTCGTTTTTTGTGTGTACTTACAAATTTCTGCATGTTAATGTTTCTCAATCTCAAATTTCAAATAATTTTCATGTTTATAAGACGATAAGTGGCGTCAACAACTTCAAATGAAATAAAAAAAAGGAATAACCCACATGTCTTTTCAAAAACAACTGATTTAGGTTAAACTTTATTCATATGGCTTGTCAGTAAGACATAAATACCTTGGTTCAGGTGTGAAATGTGTTAGGATATTTATCGTCAGTTTAGATTTAATGAAAGAAAAAAAAACCTGATCCCCAAATTTCTTCACTTTTCCGGCCGAAAACATTTTTTTTCGGCTTTCACAATGGCTATCCCCCTTAACCATCATTACATTTTAAAAGTTAAGAAGGTTCAATTTACGTCTGATATTTAGAACTTGATCAACATAATAGTAATACATGATAGTTTTTCAATAAACATTTCCTGTGTTGGCATACTAAGTTTTGCTCCACTATCATAGAAATTGTTTCTATGCAAAAATACTAAACATTTCCATTTTTTTTTTTTTCCGTGTACCGAAAAAATTATTTATAACAGTAAAAATTGTCACACTAATCGATTGACAATCACTGCCAGGATTGCAGGTGTACTTTTTTTTGCTAAGTCTGCAATCATGCACTTATAAGTATGAAGAAATAAAAAAGATTAATTGAAAACCAAATTTTTCATTTGATAAGAATCAAATTGAGGGAAAAAATAAATTACAACTGTATCACAATAAACCAGATTTAGCTTCTAAATCATAATTAGTTATTTTTAAATATTAGTTGATTTACTTTGACGGTAGCCATTGAGTTTTATTATTAACTTTCAATTAATAATTCATGCCTTCTGTATAATTACAGCTGCTTGACGTAAGAAATATGATGATATTGTAATTTGTAGCTATTAATTATTGTTATGTATTTGTTCTGACAAATTGACGTAAAAGATCCTCAAAAGGTGAGCACACATGTATGGAAAGTGAGATTAATAGAGTATGAAAAATATTTTTTAACAGATCTTTGTTGACACAGTTGTATATGTTACCGTACACTTCAATTATAACGATAGTTGAAATAAGTTATAAATTTATTTTAGGTAATAACTCTATTTTCCTAATAAAGACATTACATTTTTATATTGAATTTATATTACATTCACGCTAGACCATCATAGCTTCTGTCATATATTATAAATTCAATTGTTTTAAATAAAAAGATTATTTAAATTAATGAATTGGTCGAATTTTTATAAATAAATTGCAGAGTTGAAGTTAAAAAGGAATGAAAATTTCTAAGAGTTCTTCCAAGATGCCTACAGATCCTAACATGGATAAAAAATAGTACATTTCACAGTCAGAATACTGAGTTATGTGACAAGGGGCAATGTTTTTAGCACCAGTCATCGGGTCACTTGAACGGGCCGCAAGCAATTATTTATGTTTGGGGAGAGCTTGAATTCAAATGTACTTGTTCCCTCCCCAAGCTTTGAAAAATTGCAAAAAAATTTATTTTTCGTTTTTATTGATAAATCATTAAGAAAGAAACAAAAACAGAGGAAAACAAAATTTTCGACCGCGATAAGTTGTTAGTAAAATTTTTCAATTTTTTTAAATGTTGTTTAACTGATTATAAAGTTCAGATATGATCAAAATTCACACATGAACATATACACATACAGTCACAAAGGTAGGGGCGAAGGGAGTCAATTGAACCACGGGGCAATTGAAACATTCGAATTAAAAACTCGAAAAAAATTGAAAAAACGCTTCATGCTCTTAGAATTCGATTCTCATATGTTAAACTCAGATATGATCAAAATTTGAAATCATTGTGATTAATAAATTTTGAAAAATTGAAATTTTTTTATTTTTAGGTATGTAAACTTTTTTTTTCGGCTGGTGACAAATTGTTTAATAATATTTCAATTCTTGAATTAATCGATAAAGTTTGAATTATAGTCGTTGTATACATTTATACTTTATAATCCTCAACTTTGAATATAGTGATATAAAAGTTTATTTATTTATTATTTACTATTAATTGTTATGAAATTATATGGGGTTTATTGAACCAGCAGTCCCGGGGACGATTGAACCATACGGAGAAGCATGGGACATGCGCGCGCATCTTGACTCTACGTGAAAAAACTCAGGGAAATAACCTAACAATTTGATGAACTGAATTTATAATGAAAATTATTTTTAAATTGATTTTTAATTTATTTAATATAATATCTGTGTATTAAAACGGTGCAACAGTAATATTAGCAAGTAACAATTAATTTATTATTTATTGAAAGTTCGAGTTTGAGTTTTAAATATTATTGGATCAATTGAACCATTCGACGCGCTTGGATAATTTGATAATTTTAAAAAATTCACGTTGTTTATTGACTAATTTATGGATTGATAATGATAGTAGACTTAATAGACTACCATTCCAAGAAAAAAAAATTATTACTTAATTTTAATTCGAATAGCAAAAAATTACTAAACTTTTTTTGGTTCAATTGACCCCCTTGTCCCCTACTAAAGCTAACAATTTTCCAAATTATTGAAAATTTTCAATTTCAACAGCTATTTACTGAAAAAAATTTTCTACCATAAAATAAATGAATTTTTTCATAATTTTTATTTTAAAAATGGTAATAAATAAGAGGGCCGCTTAATATTCCACGATTAGAGTGAATTTGATGGCAATTTTTAAAGAAACAATTTTTTTACCTAGTCAATCCGATAAATATATCAATACTATGTACACATCTCTAAATATAGAAAATTTAATTAGACTGAGAGTAACTTTTTGAAATATTTTTGTAGTAAACTTTAAACAGGTGTTAATTGAAGCATAAATTTTGGTATCTGTTCATAGGCTTTCACGAATAGAAGCTTCGAGGTGGGGGGATTCGTAAATGGCATTTTGATAATTCAATTTATTAAAGCAAGTAAATAAGAAGCTAATTATACATAAGTTGAAGTATAATTTATTCATTGACTGTCATGTTATCCAAATTGGTGGGAGTAACTGTCGAATATATATATAAAATTCCCATTAAACTATCTTGATAATCTAGTGTTTTATAAATGTAGAGTAACTAACTGATAAAAAAACTCTACACTCGTGACTGATATACAAAATTCCATATATAAGACTTAGATATTCACGATGCTTTCGAATAAATTTACGCTATTTAATTTTTTTCTAATATTGTTCAATGCAATCGCAAAATCACAATCAAGTTATCGTCTTCCGAAAACTACAATCCCACGGTTTTATGACATTGAATTAGAACCACACTTGCTTGAACATGAGTTTTCATTTACCGGCAAAAGTTCCATCATTTTTGAAGTAATCGAGCCCACTTTTAAAAAAAAAAAAAAAAAAAAAAAAAAAGTAAATGTTGAGAAAAATCCACTCTGAGTACTCTTAAATATACTCTTCAACATACCCACGTATTTTTGTAAAGAAAATCAATACTGAAATATTTATTTATGAGGGTTTAATAATTTGCCAGGCTAATCAATTTCAAGTTAATAGACGGTTTTACGACTGGCTGATTTTATTAAATAATCATGAAAGTTCGAGTAAATTGGATTATACTTTATAGGTTTCCAACGTAACATATTACGTGGTTATTTTCATTATTATCAATAACATTCCACCTTTGATATAATATTACAGCCAAAAGGTTAATGGAGTTATTCCATACTTGCTCTTATTACTTTTATCCATAAGTATAAGTTTAAGTAAAATAGGAGAGAGCTTTTACCGCAGTGCCGAATATAGTGACCCCGAGTAGGACAACTGGGTTACCGCATTCGTCCACTGACGTCACAATTACGTTAACCCAGTTCACGTAACATCGTTAGGGTAGAATATGAAGTGAAGAGTACCCTAGATTGAGAGTGACTGTCATACAAATTTTATAAAGCCGTCTTTATTGCCTCATTTTTAAAGATTTCTTCAGCTAATTTGATGATGATTTTATTTTTCCGCCAATTTGAAAATTGGCGATATCAGAAATATTTTTTCTTATTCTCTTAATAATATAGATGATGAAAACTTTTTAACTCTGGTTTATGATATCCTCGATCATTTAGGGATTATTGAAACGATGATTTATTGAGTATTCACGTTAGCGTTTTAGTTTATTACCTATTGAGACTGATGAGTCGGACACCCACCCCCGTTACTTTTCTTTATTTTTTCCCGATTACTTTATTTTCTTCCCGACATTAATATCGCAATACCGAGAATACCGAGTCACCGAGACTCTAATTTATATCAACTAGTCAAATGTAGACAAATGTCGCCGCTCAGTTATCACAGAGTCGATCCGTGGCGCCCAATTCTGAACCGACTCCGCGCACCGACTCAGCCTGGGGACTCAAGTGCGCCAATTCCTAGAGGACTAATCAACAAACCTGATCTCATACAGAGACATCTCTTATGTTTTGATTTTTTGGAGATAAATATCGGTGGGAGTTTTCGAGGCGAAGCTCCCCATAAAAGATAATTATGTTAATCTGATAATATTGTTTATGTTCGATTGGTTCCTCTTTGTCCTTTGACTGTTTTCCTGGTCCCTTACACTCGTCGAGCGTCTTCAGTCTTGGTAATGTTAACTGCACAAATGTATGATTGATATTGGGGGATGAGATAGCGTTATCATTGGGTCATGGTAATTGTGAGTAAAGAGAGTAGACAGTTAATCAAACGTTCTTTGTACAGGTGTACAGTCTTTGAGGATCTATTGATGCTCTATTGCCGCTGGTTGTTGCGTGTGTTGTGTCGTGTCAAATATTCAATCGTTTATCCAATTAATTGACGCTTCTTTGGCCATGCCGCTGATGTTAATGAAAAATTATCGAAAAACTCACCTGCAACATAAAAATAAACAAATTTTATTACTATCTAAAAGTATAAAAACTTGAAAGTTTTTTAATATTTGAGTCCAATAAATCGACAGCAGTAATTACTAATGTTGAAGTTATGCAGAATGGAGAAGGTGGTATTTGAAAATTGTAAATACGAAGTGAATAATACCGAGGAAAAATGAAGGGAACCACTAAAGATTCATCACTAATATAAAAATTTAATGACCGCTTATATTGGAAACCCGATAGTTCGGAAAAAATAATAACAGTATCGATTCTTATATGAGGGCTCCAATTCTCAATATCCTCGTACTGAAAATTGTTACTCCGCTAGTGTCTGCGAAAGTTTACGAGGCAATCACGGTGTATCCGTCGCCGAGATAGAGCCGAAAGATCACCTCTAAAGATCGGATACTTACGGGTTTTTTTACTTCCCATTTAATATCTACTATCGCAGGACAAGAAATCGCTAAGTAAATTATAATAAGTTCAATCTGTGGAAATTATAAGTAGATAGAGATATCTAGTTTTTTAGTCTTTAGCATCGGCTTTAGATAAAATACCATGCACGAAAATGCGAGAGAGGATTTCAGTAGAAATCCTGTCTCAACGTAAGAGGTTTTGAAATGCGGAGCGCGCGTCTTGGGAAATTATCAGGAATTTTCTTATACAATAGAGAATATTTGCGTCGGTATAATAAAAAAAAAAAAAAAAAAAAAAAAAAAAAAAA
>JZSA01005159.1:0-18632 GCA_000956155.1 Cotesia vestalis | reverse complement strand
AATGTCAAAAGTTCACAAGATACAAGGTCATTCTTTAATTATGTAATATATATAATATATATTTTGAAGATATAAGCTCATCCCGATGTTACACTCATCAAGAGTTTTTATTTGAGTACCCACTTGCATTTTGATATATTTTTCATATATAATATACATAAATATATAAAATATATGAAAAATTGATGTGGGTACTCAAATGAAAGGTCTCGATGAATGTAATGTCGTGGTGAGCTTATATTTTTAAAAATTTCAATAGTTCACAAGATACAAGGTCATTTATTAATTATATATCTAGAGATAGCGCATTTTCGAATGTAGTCTAAATACTTATCATAATAAATTGATTATCGGTGAGAATGATATGAAACCTTAAAAAGGCACAGATTCAAGTCAAGACCTTTGCAATGACACAAAATTTTTCTTATTTTCTTAAATATGTAGATAATGGTACATTTATCAATTTTTTAACACTGTATTTTTGAATAATTTCTAGCAGAATGATTATTGTCATTTTTATGATAATTTTAAAATAAAATTCCATTTATTTTGTAAAAATGTGCTCATCAAAAATTTTATATATTCCATAAATAATATATAACTCATTAATCATAATCAATTACTCAGTAATCCATCAAAATAAAATATAATAAGGATGAAAGTACATTCACAGAAAAAAACCACAAACGTGCTCGTGAAACTAAAAGTTATTGCAAAAAAATAAAGCGAGATTGTAATTTGATATTTCGTTCGTGATTGAGGTCTGAAGAATATTATCGTAAATATATATCTTTTGTGTTTGCTGTGTATATAATATAACTATAACTATGAATATAAATTATATGAGAGTACGTTGACGCATGAAGCACACGCACCGCAGAATATGTCACGTACCAGGCAACTTACACGCACAATCAGCCTTCCCCTTCAGCCTCTCAGGTGTTATTTATTACAAGGAATATTAAATGTCAAAAATGAAAACTATTTTTTTTAATACTTTATTTTTAAAAAATAGATAGATTAAAAAAAATTTTTGTAGGGTTTAAATAAAAATTTTATATTTTTCTTGTAAGTGAGAAAATTTCTCTCTGGCTCCAAAAAATTAAATATCTCGATAGTAAATTTTCATTAATATTTTATTGACTAAAATGTCAAATTGGAAGATCAAATAATATTGAATGTTTTTTTTTTAATTCAATACGTAAAATTGCACGCTAAAAAAGTATAAAATTAATATCAAATATTCAAGAGAAAAATTTTCTCAAGATGAGAAAATTTTTTTCTCAGCTGAAGTAAGTGGCGCTGCTTCCCTAACGTATCTAAAAATTTTGATCCAATACAAAAATTTATTGCAACAAGTATTTACGATCATTTGAATTAAGAAAAAATGACTTCCACCAAGAATAGAATTTCAAGAAAAATTTTTACTTCGGCCAACACAACTTCGGTCTTCCTTCGGGCACCCAAAAATTTTCTTGAGCCAAGAATTTTGTTCTCCATTCAAGAAATTTTTCTTTCTGTGTAATCTCGATAATAAGGTACCCACGGATAATAAGAGCTGCTGGATACTAAGGCCTAAGTGACAGAAATGCTATTTAAAATAACCGCTTCCGCTAAAGACTTCTCTAGTAGAAGCGTCTAGCATAAAAATGTCGCTAACATCTTAAAAAGTATTGTTGCTCAATTTAAGTGATGATTGATCTCTAATACCAATTTTATTAAGTATAGTATAACTATTTCCAGTATGTATAATTTTTAGGCCTTATTACCCCTCCGTAGTAAAATAAGGCCTATTCGCAAGGTTTTTCAAAAAATTTAATTTTGTGTTTGTTTATGGTGAAAATTACCATTACTCCATTATATTTTCTGGCTAATGTGTTAATTTAAAAATTAATGATACATTGTAATAATTAAATGCAACAATTTCGATTTTTTTCGAAATCTTCCTTAGCTAGGCCTTATTACCCGCCGATACCTTATAACCATAAAAATAGTTGCCGAAATAAGGCGAAAAATATTATTCGATCGTAAAGCACTTCTCTGATGCTTTGCATCATGAGTAGTGCAAAAAATAAAATTATGAAATGTCTAATCTTGAATATTGCAATTGTCATTTTTCCGTAAATTGCTGTTACTGATAAAAGTTAAAGTGACAAGAGACATTTAATAAAAAAGTGATTATTAAGCAATAAAAATCAGAGTCGCCATAAGGAAAGGATTGATTTTATGAATAATAAGACCATCACTCAGAACTAGACAGCGGAATCATTGAAACGTCTGGGATTTATACCCAAGAAAGACACTGTCATGTTTAAAAGTCTTTATGTATATTTAATGGGTTCTCGGTGAATTTATCAACGGGGTTTGAAGCTTAAGCGGAGCAACAAACGCCTGGGATCTGTAACGGGAACCTAACTGGTGATCGAAAGGAGCCGGAGCACGACAGTACATTTATAAAAAGAATCAAGGAGAGAGCGATTCTACCGTAAAGAGGAAGAGTGAGAGTGAGGGTTGAGGGTTGAGGGCTGAGGGTGATTTTAGTGCCATTTGTCTCATTCACGGGGCGCCAAAGCGACGAGGGTAATAAATATCCTACTCGTTCATCTCGAGGTCCCACCAAATGTCGATACGAGCCAGCCTACGGTTCTACTTCACTGACGATTAATCCTTGTTAGACATGCGCCCATAAATCCGCGGTTCTAATCCTTCTCTACCTTTTACCCCAATAATTATATTTTATTTCGTTTATTTATTCTACTCGATAATTACGGTATCGACAGCTTCGATATTTCGCTATTTTCGCTTTAAGCGACTTTCGGTACGATGAATTAATCAGAAGCGGTAGAAATTTACGCAATTGGTAATTTTTTATTCATTTAATCCCTATTAAGTGGAATTTATTCTGAGAATAATTTTAGTTATTTTATTTTAAAAAAAAAAATTTTTTAAGCTCTTTAAGAAATTTTAGAGCGCGAATTAGTGAGACCAAAAATTTCATAGAAATTCTTCAAAAAACATTTTTTTCGACAATGATATTTAACGAACGAATCAACCGATTTTGACCAGGTTCACGGAAAAAACAAAATTACACTGCATATCCTCCCATATTATACTCAGTGTAATCTGTGGTAAAAAAAAATTTCAGATAATATCAAATATAATTCAAATTATACTAAATTATTTTTGTATTATACTCAGTGCAATCTCCGATTTGACCAAGTAATTTTTCTGGTTATATCGCGTTAGATTACACTGGATATAATCCGAAAAAATATCCCGTATAATTTGAATTATACTCAGTAGAATCTTGGATTATATAATTTTTTCAAAAATTGTGATATTCAACTTTTTTTTTTTTAGTTTATAAATTTTTTTGAAAATTTCTAAAATTTGTGAAAATTGTAGTAATCAATTTTTTTTTTTATAATATATCTATAAAATCGAATAGAAATTTCGTTAAAAAAAATGAAAATTAAAACGATGACCCCACTTGATAATATTTACCAAAAATTTTTCAATCCCAAATTATCGGAAAAATTGTACTTTAATGATTTTTAAATATTTTCTATCCATGCATTGCATTACATTTTGGAAAAATACATAAAAAAATGAACAATTAACAGAAAACTACAGTTTAATACAGAAACTTACTACGTAATATCTAAATTATCGATAGTACAGTAAGAAAAAAAATTTATTTTTATTAAGCTTCCTTTCTTTCAGAAATAAGTTCTTAAATTTCAGATAATTCAACAAAGTAAGTTGTGGATCCTTATATAAGAAAGAAGTCTCACTTTTAGTTCAATCAATATTTGATGCTGAGGTACTACTGATGGTGAGCAGGTAAGCCTCCTTATCGCAATGTGGTGAAGTAACCCAACTTCTCAACGATGGTATAGAAAATGTTAGAAATATTATATCAAAGAAAAAAAGGTAAACTTAATGTCACCTTACATCTGTACAATGATAACCATTTCAATTTTAAAATCGTTGAATGATATATTTCGGTAAAAAACTATAGTTAGATTGCATTATTTCTATTGATCTATAGTTTAATTACAACTGTCTTTCATTTAAAAAAACCACCATAATGATTGGGTTGAGTAGATTGAAAAATCAACGAATTTTGGAAATTTTTTTAACTTCCCGCTAAGAAAATCGAAGATTTTCAAAAATCGGGAAGTTATTAATTTCACTCCGTTTTGCAAAAATTGAGTTTTTATCAGATCTCGACGTTTCGAGGTCCTAAGAAGCTTCCCCAACTATTCCCGCGATAGTGTTTGTATGTGTTACGTCAGAACATAGTACTTTAATTGTATAATTACCTTGCTCCCTTTTAGCCTTCACCAAGTAGAATAACTGGGATGGAGCTATAAGAGTGACTGTTCAATATAATACCTTATTATAATTCAAAATTTAATTAATAGAATTTCTTAATTATAAAATACATGTATGAACAACTATTCGAAGTGACGCTAAATTTATTTAACAATCAAATAAAATAATTTACAAAATTAAATAATACACTGATAGATTCAATAGTAAACAATCAAATACCCAATTATAAATTCAAGTTCCATAATTTTTCAAGTTATAAATTAAAAATTTTATACTTTAATAGTTGAGTAGTTAGAATTTACCTTGTTAAATTAAGTTGAATTCTTAAAAGAATTTCTATTTACTCATTGGAACCCAAAAAATATTAATATAATTATAATAGTTATTTTATTTAATTTATAAACTTCACTCATCGTAAATATGAAAATTCTTACACTGAGAGAAAATTTTATTTAATAGTAATAAAAAAGTTTATTTGGACTTAAAAAAAAAACTTAGTTAATAGTAATAAAATTATATTCCATATGAATAAAATTTTATTAGTATTTAATAAAATTTTATTAGTATTTAATAAAATTTTATTAGTATTTAATAAAATTTTATTTGTATTTAATAAAATTTTCTTAAATACTAATATGTGTTTTTCATACGAATATTAAGTCATTAAAACAAATAATTTAAAAAAAAAAATTAATATTTATCAATTAATTATGATATATTCAAATATATTTTCAATAAAAAATCTTTTAATAAATAAATAGTATAAAGATGTTCCAACGAGACATCCTAACCTAACCTACTTGTTTATTTCCCCTTACTCTTTATTAGCCAAATAAACGTTTTATTAAATAGTAATAAAATTTTATTACTATTAAATAAAATTTTTTCTCAGTGTAGGAAGAAAAATATTTTCTTGACTCAAGTGAACCTTTTTTTCAGTGTGGAATCAACGCCTTGTGATCACCTAAGTCGTGACACCTCCCCCAATAACATCAAGCCCGCAGCACTTATCCACTAGAATAATCAATCAACTCGAGCTTTGAGTTTACAGATACTGTAAACTCGAAACCAATAAAATGAACACGAAATGGAGGTTAACAAAGGCCATACAACTCCGGAAAATAGCAAAGCACAAAAAAAGTAGATTTAACAATTTAAATGGCTTCCCAGATTATATTCCATCGGAATCGATTTCCATCAGCTCGAGGCAACAAACTCTGACAAACAGCACACTGGTCTCATAATATAAATGTTTGTCGTTGAATGCAGCACCCAGACACTCTCACCTCGAACCTATAACCCACGAGCCACGTAACAGCTTCTGGGCTGCGGCAGGGCACACAATGCCAGTCCTAGACTGAGATTGTTCAACATTGTCAGCACACTCACGTGTTTTATTTAGTTTACTACGTCGTCACGTTTGCTCAGCTATAACCCAAACTATATAACCTACATCATACCGGATGACCTGGGTATCATGCCGGCCATGCATCTCTTTCTTCCTGCTTCCCAATTTCTACCCTCATCCTTTCCTTAAATTTGTTACCTCACATATTTTATCAAATCGGCTAGTTCTACTGCAGACTCTTCTCTCTACCTTACAGAGGCTAGAGTTTATATTCTATAGCCAGACTCTAGACTCTAGAGTCTAGAGTCTAGTTGTAGCAGACCCTCTTCTCTATATCCAAACTATTACACTGTATATTTACTCTATAGATTGCTTTCAACGCTGCCATTTTACTCTGCATAGAATAGTTAACTTTCTCTACATTACACACACTCTGCTTCTCACTCCACTCTGCAATCTGACAAATACTGTTATGTACTTGCTCGTTTTGATATTTGCTTTGCTTTGACCAACTTCTATCGGGAAATTTTACTGGACTGATAAAGTTTTATTTTTTAAAAAATTTCTGAAATTTATTTTCTTGGTTTTTACATGACCTACATTTTTTTTTTACTTTAAAATTAAAATCTCCACTTTTTGTCTTATTAAATCGAATCTAGCAGCCGTAAATGATACAAAAAGGCACAATATTAGAAATAAAAACAATTTTTGAACTTAGTGTGCGTGGTTACGAAATATTTTATTTTTTTGAAATTCCTAAAATCTATCTACTAGGACTTTTAAAAAAAATTGAAGTACACAATGACGCACACCAAGTACGTTCCAAAATTGTTTCTTGTAATTTTTAAATTTACAAAAAAATTTTTTTTAATTTCCGAAAATCATATGCAACCATATCGGTTACTTGGATTTTTTAATTTTTCATTTTATATCTTTTTGTAAAGAAATAAAATTTTTTTTTTCTTAATAGTCTTATGAACGTGGACTTGGCGCGAGTTTTTTTACAGTGAAACTGTTTTTGTTCGGATTTCCGTATTTTTTGTAATTATAATAAAAATTGACAATTTTAATTCAATGCATTCCCGGTGGCAAACTATCCCCTTCAAGCTATAGTTCATGTAAAAGTTATTCTTGCGCCGCCTGGCGTGTGTAATTGCAAGCTGTCAAATATCTTTTTTTCACTGTAGTTTCTCATCTATTGTAAGATTAGCATGCATCCTTATATTATTTAGTCTCTGGCCGTCCGCTTTTTACATAAGAAAAAAGTTAAAATCTAAAAATCTGGGTCGCTATAGTTTGTGCTGATTATTTTTAATAATTTTAAATAGAAATTATAAAGATAATTGATAATAATCAAGTAATACGCGTAATAAAAAGCACGAACTACTACTATAAAATATCATATAAAAAAAAATCAAATCAAATTTGAAAAAAAATTTGTAACCTCAAAAAACTGTTCTGCTTACGGTATATACACACTCGGTAGTCTGGCTTGAGAACGGAACTTGGCGCCAGATTCTACCGAATCTGTTGATCAAGATTATCAATTTCTAATTCCGTATCAATAAATCACATGATTTTCAAAATATTCAGAAGATAGAGACATGTAGAGTTAAAAATAAAAACGATCGTAACGTTAACATGATTCTTGAATAATCCGAAGGCGCTAAGTTTGAAACTACAGATAATTTGACAGAAACATGGGTATCAATCAGATAATTCATGAGACTCAAATGAAAAGTCGATCGTGTGTTAAACATGCACGGGATACATCACATTATAAATTGACCTTGAACTTTTAATTAACAGAAAAAGCTTTGTTGAAAAATCTTTCATAGAAGAACAGATATCTCTGATTTAAGAAAAAGTTTTTCGAGGTATTTTTATGCAGAATAGTTAATTTTATTCCAATGAAACCTGATTTACTTTCGAATTAAATTTGTTTAAATTGAATCATTCCAAATCTTAATTAAATCGTCGTTCCTTCAAAGTAAATTTAATATTTCTTAATATTGTTGAAGATTGATTCATTAATTGTGCCAAAGAATGTCTATATTAAATTCAATTACAATTTTATAACTTTCCAAATCTATTTAGAACCTATTTTAAATTTTAACTTCAAGCGCATTTGCATTAAGTCCATTGAAGTAATCTTCTTTGCAAAACAGAGTCTCAAATTTCTTGGAGAAATGAATGGATGCTTCGAATAACAGTGATAAGACATCAAATTCTATCAAGTTCTAACCAAAGCTGAGCTTTGCATTAACTAAAATTATTTCAATGACCATTTCAAAAGGCACCAACATATAAGGAGAAACGAACTTTAATGAAAATAAGCCAGTAGTTTCTAACATCAAACCAATGGCGGCAAAGTTTAACTTAAATCAGAGCTTAAGAGAATTTTTGATAAAATTTGAGGCTTAGTTCTGGAGCGATCGAACGCCAAAGTAATTAGTTTAGCAGTTTATAAGTAGTTAGCATCGCAAGCAACCTTTGACGTGGTTAGAACATATTAAAAGTTAGTTAATAATAAACTCGGCAGTTATTGTTCTCAGAAGTTGTAAGTGCTATTTGGAGTTAAATGGCCGCTAGTTCGCTAGGAATAAAGCACTAAGAATGTAAATATGCTTCAATCAAACGATATGTGTTGGAACTATTTTAGTAATTTATGATCAATCACGAGAGTTATTGTCTAGATCGATTAATAGTTGGAAAATTCTTAATTTAACTGAACCCAATGAAAGTTAAATTAAATAAATTAAATTAAAACTTACCGCTAATGGATAAAGAAAATTGTCCGTGTTTACCCTCTGTTTGAAACACTTTTATGTGAAATGATTCTAACTGTGGTTGTGGTTGCAGTGGTGCGGTTAGCATGTCGATCTCCAACACGACCGCACCATTCCACCCGACCAAAATCGTGTTTTTGGACTAACCAGGCAACCTCTCTTACGAAGAAGAGGAAAATCATCGACAGTTGTTGATACCAACAATCCACTGGGTTAGTTTCTCTTTTCGCTAAACTTCGAGCTCTTGTCGGGTCAATTGAAAAAAATAGAAACCCAGGAAATAAATCGGTCAGTAGAGATCCTACTACGGCTGAGAGATAAATAGACTTTGATTGCTGGGTGTGATGTAGATACTGGTGTATTGTGTTGGTGAATAGTCTGGTGGTGTTGTGAAAAAGCTACCCGGAAGGTATGGGATATGAAGGTAGACGTGTCATCAATCAGAGAAGACTTGAGGGTAAATCTTACACACGGGACGAGATACGACCTACGGTGGCTTGAGCGCCTTTTGCTTGGAGATATCTGAATTTAAGTTTTTTTTTTTTTTTTTTTTTTTTTTTTTTTTTTGATGGAATGGAAAATTTGTATTGTAATAAAAAAAAAAAACAACTGCGAAGGAATAAAATTGAAGCGCACAAAAAAGGATCAATAGAATGAGGGTTAGATAAACAAAAATAATAATAGGAAGGGGAATTAAAAAACAGTGAAGATAACAAAAATTAGAATGGAAATTGTGATAAGAATTGGATCGAGAACAAAGATGGTGGAACAAAAATAGTTAAGAAATTAAGGAACAGGAACAACAAGAACAGCAATATTAATTATTACTGCGGTAGAAATAAGAATAATGATTATTAGAATAAAAATTATAATAGGAACAAGAACAAACAAAACAAGAGGAATAATAACAGCAGCGAGAACGAGGACAATAATAGGAACAAGGACGACAAAAGCAGTAGTAGAGATAACAAAACGATAAGAACGGCGACGAACAATAAAACAACTATTGGATCAAGAAGATTAACAAAAAAAAAACGAGAATAATAATTGGAGGAGAACAACTAGAACAACTATAGGAACAAAAACAGTAACTACAAGAACAAGAACAAAGACAACAAAAACAATTTTAAAAATACGAAAAGTAACTACAAGAACAACAACAACAACAATATGAAGAAAAAAACAAGAACAATAATATGGATAAGAACAATCTTTGGAAAAATAATAGTAACTACAAGAACAAGAACAATAATATAGACAAGAACAATGGGAATAGTCAAAAGAATAAGAACGGTAACTATAAAAACAAGAACAGTAATAGGAACAGAGACAACAAGAACAATCATGGAATCATGAACAAGAATAATGATATAAAGAAAAAACAACGAGAACAATAATATGAAGAAGAACATCAAGAACAACCGTAGGAACAAGAATAGTGTTTAACAGAACAAGAATAGCGAAAGCTACTGACTATGATGAGAACAAAAATTGTAATAGTAACAGAAAAAAAAACAATAAGAACAGCGACGAGAAATAAAATAATCATAGAATCAAGAACATTAACAACAAGAACAAAAAAAATAATATGAAGAACAACAAAAACAATAATATGAAGAACAACAAAAATAATAATATGAAGAAGAGCAACAAGAACAACCATCGGAACAAGAGCAGTAACTACAAGAACAAGAACAATAATATGGACAAGAACAACAATAGTAAAAGATACAAGAACTATGGTGAGAACAAAAATAGTAATAGTGACAGAAATAAAAGCGATAAGAATTGCGACGAACAATAAAACAATCATGGGAACAAGAACAAGAACAATAATATGAAGAAGAACAATAACATGGAGAACAACAAGAACAAAAACTACAAGAACACGAATAATAATACGGACAAGAACAACAAGAACAGCGAAAAGAATATAAGCAGTAGTTATGAGAACAAGAACAATGTCAGGGATAAAGACAACAAGAACAATCATAAAAACACGAACAGTAACTAAAAAAACAATAATAATGATATGAAGAAAAACAACAAGGACAATGATATAGAGAAGAACAACAAGAACAATAACAGGGATAAAGACAACAAGAACAATTATATAAATACGAACAGTAACTACAAGAACAATAACAATAATATGGACAGGAACAGCAAAAAGAACAATAATACGAACAAGAAGAATATCCATAAGAACAGTAACTATTAGAACAAGAACAACAAAAAGAACAACGACAGTAACTACAAGAACAATAATAGGAACAAGAAAATCAACAGGAAGGAGAACAACAGCAAGATTAGCAAGTTGAATAAGAACAAGAAGCAGACACAAGGCAATGAACAAGAATAACCACAAAATAATAATAATAACGATGATGATGATAATAATAACAATAATGTGACTCGAGTGGTAGCGGTAGTGACACCGTTCTGAGTGCACTTACGTCATCTTAAGAGCGAAGTTGTCTCCAGGTAACCTTTAAGCTTCCACCAATTCCGCTCGGAGTGAACGTTAATACAAAGCCTCAGTGGCCTCTAACCACTCTTTATCTCAGCTGCAGTCAACGGCTTCAAAGATCGTAGCAAAAGCGTGTAAGAGCCTTCATTTCTTCCCCAACAGACCAGGGTGTATTCCACGGTATCGTCAACGGCAACCTTCGTTCTTTTTCTCCGCTCGACACTATTTAATGCACGGACTTATACTTTGTTCAATAATTCATTTTAGCGAGCAAAACCAAAAAAATTTAATCGTTTACAAGCTTAGGATTTTTATTGCTCGGGCTTTACCAACAGAAAAGTTTCAAAATAATAAATTAATAAGTGCTGCGGAAAGAGGAAAGCAGGAAAAAAATAAGAGGAACAGGAAGAGGAATAAATCCGCAGGTTAATCCGCTCACGTGGTTGCTATTAGACCAAAAGATCTCAAATAATCGGGTATTAAATCGGCTTTGACCTTTGCTTCAGATTTTATATTTAAATTAATGCCCATCGATTTGCTTTCTACTTTCCGCTCATATTAACCGTCAAAGCGTTTCAGTCCTCTTTTTATGTTGATTTAATCCTACAAGCGGTTCCATTTTTACTTTATTTAGTGATTAAAATTTTCCACAGTAAAAAATTCCAGGAATTAATAATTTTTCATTGATTTAATCCCTCAAAAATTAATTAATCATTTTTCTTTACTTCAGCTAAAAGAAGAACAATAATACGAACAAGAAGAATATCCATAAGAACAGTAACTATTAGAACAAGAACAACAAAAAGAACAACGACAGTAACTACAAGAACAATAATAGGAACAAGAAAATCAACAGGAAGGAGAACAACAGCAAGATTAGCAAGTTGAATAAGAACAAGAAGCAGACACAAGGCAATGAACAAGAATAACCACAAAATAATAATAATAACGATGATGATGATAATAATAACAATAATGTGACTCGAGTGGTAGCGGTAGTGACACCGTTCTGAGTGCACTTACGTCATCTTAAGAGCGAAGTTGTCTCCAGGTAACCTTTAAGCTTCCACCAATTCCGCTCGGAGTGAACGTTAATACAAAGCCTCAGTGGCCTCTAACCACTCTTTATCTCAGCTGCAGTCAACGGCTTCAAAGATCGTAGCAAAAGCGTGTAAGAGCCTTCATTTCTTCCCCAACAGACCAGGGTGTATTCCACGGTATCGTCAACGGCAACCTTCGTTCTTTTTCTCCGCTCGACACTATTTAATGCACGGACTTATACTTTGTTCAATAATTCATTTTAGCGAGCAAAACCAAAAAAATTTAATCGTTTACAAGCTTAGGATTTTTATTGCTCGGGCTTTACCAACAGAAAAGTTTCAAAATAATAAATTAATAAGTGCTGCGGAAAGAGGAAAGCAGGAAAAAAATAAGAGGAACAGGAAGAGGAATAAATCCGCAGGTTAATCCGCTCACGTGGTTGCTATTAGACCAAAAGATCTCAAATAATCGGGTATTAAATCGGCTTTGACCTTTGCTTCAGATTTTATATTTAAATTAATGCCCATCGATTTGCTTTCTACTTTCCGCTCATATTAACCGTCAAAGCGTTTCAGTCCTCTTTTTATGTTGATTTAATCCTACAAGCGGTTCCATTTTTACTTTATTTAGTGATTAAAATTTTCCACAGTAAAAAATTCCAGGAATTAATAATTTTTCATTGATTTAATCCCTCAAAAATTAATTAATCATTTTTCTTTACTTCAGCTAAAAGTACTTTCAATTTAAAAATTTAAAAAATTCTGTATAAAAATTATTTAAAAATTTTGTCTTGGTATGGAGGCTGCGCTTTCAAGCTCTGTTGTTTTACCGGGTGAAATATTTGTATGCATGATAAAGGATGACTCGCATAGTAGATAGTAGGTAGTAGGTGAAATTTATATTAGATGTGTTTACATTATGATGGAGAAAATACCACACGGGTAAAGTGAACGCGAACGCAAAGGGGTGAATTTTTTTGGATCCATAAACATGAACAAGCTAACGCGGTATTGCACTTTGTATCTTGATACTGAGTATTTCAAACTGTGAGAGACGTGCAGGAAACAGGAAGAGGTAGGCCAGATAGTAGATACATCATCCACGGAATATATAAATATATAGATCTGTACACATGTGTGTGATCCTTTGGATAAATATATCATGCATGCTGAAAGGTTGTAAATAAGGGAGGGTTCTAAAGTAAATTATCATTTTTGGTTCGAGACAAGCTTTATTCAATGGATAATTTCAATGGAACAAGTTTATGATTGTGTTGTTCCGTAACATTATCCAAAGAAGCTTGAACGCGGAAAGAAAATTGAAGGAACTTTTGTCATTTCATTATCGTAATTGCATACCTTAAGCGCGAACGCGTGAAGGCATAGCTCTGCTATCGCCAAAAAATTAAAATACCCCGATTTCCTCGGATTAAATCGCCTTTTAAATTGTTTATACATAAAGAAATTATATAAAACACGCTTTGTTGCTAAGAGAAATGATTACTGAACAGTTTAAATATTTTTTTATAATTATTTATAGCCATCAAATAATAAAAAAATACAAAAAAAACCTGATTTCACGGTATATGGTGTCATTTTTTCAAGTTCGCATGGAGGGGTAAACCTTATAACTCTTGAGGAATTTCATTTTTTCACTCAAGAGTCTAGCGCTGTGCACGGCCATCACTCACACTAATTGAGAAACATTCCAATTCAATTATTGTAAAATTTGTTATCGTTCTATAGGAAAAATACAGAGGCAGCACTGGAAATTTTAATCTCTTACTTTTTACAATAGCAAGTTGTAAAATTTCATGAATAAATAGTAAATTTTCTTCTCAAATATTTGAAAATTTATAGTAATAAAAGTATACTCCAGCTTAGGGTGTGCCAAACTGTAACTTTCATGAGGAACCTTTTAAAATTAAAATTTTGAGTTCCGCTTTTAACAGCAGCTGTGTTAAGGCATTTCCTGAGATATTTCGGGGTGAGAGGATTTATTTAATTTTCATAGAATTTTTAACATGAGATTCAATTAGGCACATCCAGCCAAATTTTGAATTTTCAACGGAAATGTCCAAACTAAACTTCTTTTAAGAAATTCTATGAAAATCTAATTTATCGTCTCACCCCAAAATATCTCAGCTTTACAATAGTTGTGTCGTACATTTTTCCAGAAATTTTTTTCCGTGTATAGTTGGATTGAATTGTATAAATGGATTATTTTGAGATAAAACATTAATTTTAGGAGCAAGTGTAAGTTTTTGAGCGGCAGCGTTAGACAAATAATATTTTATTTCTGTTTTAAAAAATAAATTTTCCCGGTTTTTTACTCAATAAACGCCATTTTCCGGCATAGTATAGTACACATATGTAGACCGCTGCGCCACCTTCCGGTGAAAGACAACAACTAAAGACGAAAACTTATCGTCGACTGTATTTACTTGTAATAACAATCTATGTATGATAAAAAGAATTTAATAATTGTCGATAAAAAAATGATTAAAAAAAATTATTTTTCCGCGCTTGCGACTGCACTTAATCCTGAACAACAATTACTTTATTTAGATCTTAATTTATTGATTGAAGAGTGTCAAATCAAACTCGGAGTCTAGCGCTGTGCACGGCCATCACTTACACTAATTGAGAAACATTCCAATTCAATTATTGTAAAATTTGTTATCGTTCTATAGGAAAAATACAGAGGCAGCACTGGAAATTTTAATCTCTTACTTTTTACAATAGCAAGTTGTAAAATTTCATGAATAAATAGTAAATTTTCTTCTCAAATATTTGAAAATTTATAGTAATAAAAGTATACTCCAGCTTAGGGTGTGCCAAACTGTAACTTTCATGAGGAACCTTTTAAAATTAAAATTTTGAGTTGCGCTTTTAACAGCAGCTGTGTTAAGGCATTTCCTGAGATATTTCGGGGTGAGAGGATTTATTTAATTTTCATCAAATTTTTAACAAGAGATTCAATTGGGCACTTCCGGCCAAATTTTGAATTTTCAGGGGAAATGTCCAAACTAAACTTCTTTTAAGAAATTCTATGAAAATCTAATTTATCGTCTCACCCCAAAATATCTCAGCTTTACAATAGTTGTGTCGTACATTTTTCCAGAAATTTTTTTCCGTGTATAGTTGGATTGAATTGTATAAATGGATTATTTTGAGATAAAACATTAATTTTAGGAGCAAGTGTAAGTTTTTGAGCGGCAGCGTTAGACAAATAATATTTTATTTCTGTTTTAAAAAATAAATTTTCCCGGTTTTTTACTCAATAAACGCCATTTTCCGGCATAGTATAGTACACATATGTAGACCGCTGCGCCACCTTCCGGTGAAAGACAACAACTAAAGACGAAAACTTATCGTCGACTGTATTTACTTGTAATAACAATCTATGTATGATAAAAAGAATTTAATAATTGTCGATAAAAAAATGATTAAAAAAAATTATTTTTCCGCGCTTGCGACTGCACTTAATCCTGAACAACAATTACTTTATTTAGATCTTAATTTATTGATTGAAGAGTGTCAAATCTGGTGATTAATTATTCATAACTGTATATCGCTGAGACATCAGATTAATTCGAACAAAACAAACAATTAAGTTAGTATTGTTACAAATAACATAAAGTTCCACGGCATCCGCTAATGACAACAAATAGCTCACCGGGAAAGCACACAGACTTAGACTTAAACTTACTTATAATGATCGGAGTGTGGGTTAACAGTCGGAGTGAAGAAAAAAGAGGGCTTCTAGCGTAGCGAAGGCACAACTAAATGGAGTAAAGTTATTTTGGCATGGGACAATGTTTGTTTTTGGTAGCTAGCTTACGAGACTTTAATGGTTGTTTCACTGGGAAACACGTCGTCCGTGTTTGTTATGACAATCTAACATACTTTTCTCTACTATGTGTACACAGTCTTCTGTTATTATACTTTATTATTGAAATCAATCATAAATAAATGAATGGGCGTTATTTCCAGCTGGATATTTCTCTGTGTTTAGATCTAGAGGAGAATCAGTCGAGTGGAAGTAAAAGACACAATTGTGGCGGTAGTATATACAACTAAATATTTACTTATAAAAATGTAAACAGTGATTACAGTTTTTTTTTAGTTTGTTCTATTTTTTTTTTTTTTTTTTTGGGGGAGGGAGAAATTTTTTTTAAAACTTACCGCAAAAATAAGGATTATTGTAGGATGTTTTGCAAATTCTGATTACATTTTTTTACGAAGAACTTAAATACTATTATTGGTTTTCTGAAAAATTTTAGATCAAAAAAATATTAATTTTATTTACAATTCAATTTTGAAGCTCGTTTAAATTTTCCTGCGGATAGTAATTTTTTTCATACGACCCGTGTAGAAAAAAAATCGTTTTGAAATTGTCGTTTGTTTAAGATCTTAAACGTGACACAAACCAACACTATTTTAAGACTTTTTTAAGACGCCAAAAAAAAAATTCCGAGAGCAGATTTTTGAAATTTGGTTTTCAGATTTGTTATGAAAATAAGAAGATATCACGGCGACAGCTCCGGAAAATTATTATAGAGTCTTAAAAAAGTCTTAAAATCATCTTAAAATAGTTTTAAAAAAATTTTTAAATAATCTTAAAAAATTTTTAAATAGTCTTAAAAAAGTTTTAAAAAAATTTTTCGAGACTATTTTAAGATGAGCTAAAAGCGACAGAGCCCTGTAACATTAAAACGGAGCGTCTTAAAATTTCGGGGATAAAAAAGGTTCGAGGGTCCTTGGATTTATGTCGAGGGTTCCTTTCAGAGTTATATGTCAAGTAAATCAAACGAAATTTATTTACTCATACGAGCCATGAATTTTTTTGTTTGTTTAAATAACAAGCCTTTGACATGGATTTTCATTTGAAATTTTACGACTTACGATGCAAAGCATTGGACAGTTTTCGAATACGTGAACATTTATTTGGCTTTTTTTCTTTAACAATTTTAATTTATTTTTTTTTTTATTATTCGTTCGCAAAACCAATATATACCCGATCAAAAAAATTCATATGAGAAACCAGCCTGGATTCCTACACGGCGTTTTCGGATAGACTCCCATATGGTTTTCTATATAGGAATCCAAAATAGGATCCTTTTTTAGATTTCTATATTAATCAGGCAAAAAAAAAATTGTTTAAAAAATTAAAAATAATTATTAAGTAATTGCTATTCATTAATTATTTCGTCCCTAAAAAATCGAAAATATTGCATTTAATTATTGCAATGTATCAATAATTTTTAAATTAATACATTAGCCATAAAATATAATGGGGTAATATTTAAAATGTAGCGGTTAGAAAGTCGTAAAATCGTCTAAAAATTAATTTTCATAACAAATTCGAGAACCAAATTTCAAAAATCTGCTCTCGGAATTTTTTTTTGGCGTTTTAAAAAAGTCTTAAAGTAGTCTTGGTTTGTGTCACGTTTAAGATTTTAAACAAACGACAATTTTAAGACGAGAAAAGTCCACACCAGCCATTAAAACGACTTTTTTTATCTAAAAATGACAATTAATTGATTGAAAAAAATTTTTGTTTGAAAAGAAATAGAAATAGAAATATAGAAGTATAAAATTAATATAGTGACAAATCACTTGGCGTTATAAATCCGAAAGATTACAAGGCGTCCCAGGGGTGCTCGCCATAAATATAATTACACAGTGGTCGCAATGGTGGCCGTGCTGAATAACTTCATTATAGTTTGTCTGTAGAGCAGAGCAGACTGGCGGCTAGAGGCAAGAGGCGGGAAAAAATAGTAATAGAAATGTATTTGTGTCCAATACGGATCGGGGAATTTTGGGCTCAGTAAGACCACCTGTAACTATCGTACTTACTCCGGCGTTTGGCGTTTGCCGGCGAACCTATGGGGATTCATGTAGATTGCACCGTTAAATAAAGCTCCATTGGGGGCTGGGGTCGGGGATAAAAAAGGTTCGAGGGTCCTTGGATTTATGTCGAGGGTTCCTTTCAGAGTTATATGTCAAGTAAATCAAACGAAATTTATTTACTCATACGAGCCATGAATTTTTTTGTTTGTTTAAATAACAAGCCTTTGACATGGATTTTCATTTGAAATTTTACGACTTACGATGCAAAGCATTGGACAGTTTTCGAATACGTGAACATTTATTTGGCTTTTTTTCTTTGACAATTTTAATTTATTTTTTTTTTTATTATTCGTTCGCAAAACCAATATATACCCGATCAAAAAAATTCATATGAGAAACCAGCCTGGATTCCTACACGGCGTTTTCGGATAGACTCCCATATGGTTTTCTATATAGGAATCCAAAATAGGATCCTTTTTTAGATTTCTATATTAATCAGGCAAAAAAAAAATTGTTTAAAAAATTAAAAATAATTATTAAGTAATTGCTATTCATTAATTATTTCGTCCCTAAAAAATCGAAAATATTGCATTTAATTATTGCAATGTATCAATAATTTTTAAATTAATACATTAGCCATAAAATATAATGGGGTAATATTTAAAATGTAGCGGTTAGAAAGTCGTAAAATCGTCTAAAAATTAATTTTCATAACAAATTCGAGAACCAAATTTCAAAAATCTGCTCTCGGAATTTTTTTTACACGCTTTTTATTAGCTTCACTTGTATGT
>JZSA01005157.1:0-12324 GCA_000956155.1 Cotesia vestalis | reverse complement strand
CACACACACACACACATAGACACGCCAGAATCTCGGGATATCGTTGAAGACATTCTGACAGGAGACTCAAGGGAGCGGAATTTTAATCGAGAATTCAATAAACAATCACTCCTTTAAGTGGATGCACCGAAGTTCCCAGTATTGATTCATTATTCAAAATAACGAGTAAACATGTAAGCAGCGACTTGGACCACAAGTCATCATAAATTACATAACCGTCCTTGTTGTTGAAACCGAAAATTTAGGGATAGAGTTCTCTGGTGGCTGAGAGACCTGTAGTACAGGCCACAACTGTCTCGCTCCTTCATGGATTTCTCTTTCTAAATTCTGGTAAACTAGTATGCGTCTCTAGGGGCTGCGGTGCCATGTGTTATAGGCCGGGATGATGTACGACACATAAGACGTGGCGTGAAATATCCGGCAACGGGTGTAGCTGTATCGGGTGGAAGGAAGCTGGATGGCCCGCTGGAGCACACTGAGGAAGATGAAAGAGGAATACATCGGGAATCCACGACAGGAGGCACTGGAGCTTATAACCAGACTGACGCACGTTGCTCCACATTCTAAGCTTTACAATCCTGCCAACAAACTCCAATGCCTTTATACGTTGCCGCTGATCCTGATGCTGATGCTGCTACTGGTATTTTGTCAGGCATATCAAGATAAAGATTTTCAAAAGCTACGTTTTATCCTTGAGGTAATTGTCCGTTTTGCGAATTTTTTATTTTACCTCGGAAATTTTTTTTCCCACCTGTTTTATCCTTCTTTTGGATTTTATGTAATAAGAATTCATCTTAAATCACGGAAAATATTTTTTTTTTAATTAAATTTACCTGAACTAAGAAAAATTTTTCAGGTTATGGGGACCCACGCGAAGTAGTTAAATTTTTAAAATAGTAATAAAAAGTAATAAATAATAAATAATAACTTATATTTATCATTTAATATAATAATCAATAATGACCGAAGGAGTGACTAGTTTTGATAAATAGCCGGCGTTATCTTTAATTTTGTTTTGATCCGCTATTTGTTATTTCGTAAAATAATTTTCCATGGATGCGACCGCGTAATGGAATAATTCAAAACGAATAGCCAGGTCATTGGCGAAATTGCTGGAGCGGCAGGGTAGTAGCTGAGTGCAGCTGGCACGTCCGATTAATTAGCTGGAAATAACCTCCGACGAAAAACCTCCACCAGCTGGTTATAGCCAACACCCAATACTCTCACTGAAACCCTACGCCCTTTTAATACTTATGTAACTCCTCCTTCTCTGCTTCGCTCCATTGATATTTATCCTATCATATTCTAATAAATTTATTTTAATTTGTTTTCAATTCGTCGCTTGTAATTAATCTAGGCGGAAAGGAAATTGAAGGAATTTTTACTATTTTACTATCGTAATTTTTATAAAATTAAATAGTAACGGTGGACTATACTTCTCATTTAGTAATTTTTACGATATACTATTGTAAATTTTATCCAACAAACAAGGCTAGCAAGAAACTTAAAAAGTCCAATAATATAGAGCTAATTATACAATATGTGTTTGTAAACTTTACAATTCAACTATTGTAAAAATTGACACCCGGTTTTTTTAAAAGAAATTTTAGGGAGGGAGAGAGATAGGAGGTTGGACTAATTGGTAGCTATACAGTAACTGAAAAAAGAAATCGGAATTTTCGTCCTATCCGGGAATCGAACCCAGAACTCTTTGGTTGGCAGCCAGAGACTCTCTCTCTACGCTATCCGAGGTAAACTAGTACTCGTGTCCTTTAACATTTACAAAAACTCGGAGTCTAGCGCTGTGCACGGCCATCACTCACACTAATTGAGAAACATTCCAATTCAATTATTGTAAAATTTGTTATAGTTCTATTGGAAAAATACAGAGGCAGCACTGGAAATTTAAATCTCTTACTTTTTATAATAGTAAGTTGTAAAATTTCATGAATAAATAGTAAATTTTCTTCTAAAATATTTGAAAATCTATAGTAATAAAAGTATAGTCTAGCTTTACAATAGTTGTATTGTAAATTTTCCCAGAAATTTTTTTCCGTGTATATGTAATACATATAAATATATGAGAAATTGATGTGGGTACTTGAATGAATACCAATTTTATCAAGTACAGTATAACTATTTCCAGCATGTATAACCCTCAGGCCTTATTACCTTACCGTAGAAAAATAAGGCCTATTTGCAAGGTTTTTAAAAAAATTTAATTTTGTGTTTATTTATGGTGAAAATTACCATTACTCCATTATATTTTATGGCTAATGTATTAATTTGAAAATTAATGATACATTGCAATAATTAAATGCAATGATTTCGACTTTTTTCAAAATCTTCCTTAGACAGTAATCCCAAAACAATTCTTGATCTAATTAAAATTTATTCAAAAATTATTCATAAGTAAGGTACCCGCGGGTTATTGTTGCTCAATTTAAGTGATGATTGATCTCTAATACCAATTTTATCAAGTATAGTATAACTATTTCCAGTATGTATAACCCTTAAGCCTTATTACCCTACCGTAGTAAAATAAGGCCTATTCGCAAGGTTTATCAAAAAATTTAATGTTGTGTTTGTTTATGGTGAAAATTACCATTACTCCATTATATTTAATGGCTAATGTATTAATTTGAAAATTAATGATACATTGCAATAATTAAATGCAATAATTTCGATTTTTTTCAAAATCTCCCTCAGCTAGGCCTTATTACCCGCCGGTACCTTATTTATATATTATTTCAATCAATTTGATTGTGGAAAATGAGATTATAAGAAGGAGTGCACTTTTGGATTTTCCAAACCTTTTATATTTTATCCAAAACTTTGAACGTTTATTATTCAACATTGTTTGATTAGGGTTTCCATAATAACATTACCGAAAATTTTTCAAAAAACTTAATTAACTTAGCGTTATACACCATATACACGGATGTAATCATAACGAGTTTGAAAGTAAACAACTTATGGTAGACTGTAACATTGCACAAGTTGGGTTTTCCGGAAACATAAGCAGGGAACACTTGGTTCAAACTTTTCAAAATGTTAAGTCTTTTGTAAGTACACTTCAGTGTGTATTCACATACACTTAGATTACATTAGTGTTGATATCATATATATATATACAAAACTACACATGGTTCCCTCATCGAATTCGCTCGCGTGGATAATGGCTTGAGTGTAACAACAACAGCAATGAGGTTACCGCAATGTTATTACTTGGTTTAACATCACTTAAATACATGAGCAAAAACATATATAACTTTTGTTATTAAACTATTTAACGTTCCCCATCTACAATAATAATTTTAAACCTTTCATTTTTACTGCAGAGTGGGAAAAAGAAGGAAAGTATTATTATTGATAATAATTTTAGCGGGATTTTTTAAAAAACCATCCGGATCAAAATAAAAATTTGTGTGTTTTATTTACGTTGATATGATTTTGAATGCCACTGAAAGCTTCCTTTATGAATATATAAACGGTTTAGTGCGGGCAATTAATCCCCTTTAAAACAGCTTACCTATAATGTCAATAAACCTGATGCATCAAAAGTAACGACCTCTGCTTAATTCCGTGAATGAAAAATTATTATTTAATATCGCTTGAATGCCTACCAGTTAGTATGCAAGCTTGTTTCGTTTATAATGGCTACTTTTTGTGGCTACGTTGTGTCCTCATACTATTTAAAAGCGCGCTCAATGTTCCAGGAATTTTTTTTTTTTTTTTTTATTAACTTAATAATGACAGTAATAGTGGGATGTTCCGCAATTTCGAATCTAATTACAATTTTTCTTAAGAATTATTCACAAATGCATGGAAAAAAAAATTAAGGAGATCCAAGTTCCCTCCTATAGTAAAGAATGTATATAAAAAATAATACGTAGAAATACTTTTGTTATGCATCTTAAGATTAATTAATTTTTTTTTTTTTTTTTTAATTAACTTAATAATGACAGTAATAGTGGGATGTTCCGCAATTTCGAATCTAATTACAATTTTTCTTAAGAATTATTCACAAATGCATGGAAAAAAAAATTAAGGAGATCCAAGTTCCCTCCTATAGTAAAGAATGTATATAAAAAATAATACGTAGAAATACTTTTGTTATGCATCTTAAGATTAATTAATAATATTTTTGAGGAAATTTCCAAAAATTTAGTCATTAAATAATTATTAACATTTAAAATAGTCTTCAAATTGTCGATTGTTTAAGATCTTAAACGTGACACAAACCAAGACTTTTTTGAGACACCAAAAAAATAATTCTGAGAGCAAATTTTTGAAATTTAGTTCTTGAATTTTTTATGAAAATTAATTTTTAGACGATTTTACGACTTTCTAACCGCTACATTTTTGAGTATGCTCTTTTTAAATTGAACTTGAAATTGTTGAAAACTTATTATCGGACAATTTTAAGACTTTTTTAAGACGCTACGTTTTAATGTTCCAGAGCTCTGTCGCTGTTAGCTCATCTTAAAATGAGTCTAAAAAATTTTTAAAAATTTTTTAGACTCTTTTAAGATTTTTTTAAGACTATTTTAAGATTTTTTTTAAAACTATTTTAAGATTTTTTTAAGACCTGCGTTTTAATGTTTCGGGGCTCTGTCGCTGTTAGCTCATTTTAAAATAGTCTCGAAAAAATTTTTTTAAACTTTTTTAAGATTTTTTTTAAGCTATTTCAAAATTTTTTAAGACTATTTTAAGATTTTTTATAACTATTCAAAAATTTTTTTAGACTATTTTAAGATTTTTTAAAACTATTTTAAAATTTTTTAAAACTATTTTAAGATTTTTTTAAGACCTGCGTTTTAATGTTTCGGGGCTCTGTCGCTGTTAGCTCATTTTAAAATAGTCTCGAAAAAATTTTTTTAAACTTTTTTAAGATTTTTTTTAAGCTATTTCAAAATTTTTTAAGACTATTTTAAGATTTTTTATAACTATTCAAAAATTTTTTTAGACTATTTTAAGATTTTTTTTAGACTATTTTAAGATTTTTTTTAGACTATTTTAAGATTTTTTTTAGACTATTTTAAGATTTTTTTTAGACTATTTTAAGATTTTTTTTAGACTATTTTAAGATTTTTTTTAGACTATTTTAAGATTTTTTTTAGACTATTTTAAGATTTTTTTTAGACTATTTTAAGATTTTTTTTAGACTATTTTAAGATTTTTTTTAGACTATTTTAAGATTTTTTTTAGACTATTTTAAGATTTTTTTTAGACTATTTTAAGATTTTTTTTAGACTATTTTAAGATTTTTTAAGACTATTTTGAGATTTTTAAGACTAATTTTAGATTATTTCAAGACTATTTTGAGATTAATTAAGACTATTTTTAAACTATTTTAAGATTTTTTAAAACTATTTAAAAATTTTTTAAGACTATTTTAAGATTTTTTTTAGACTATTTCCAGATTTTTTAAGACTATTTTTAGATTATTTCAAGACTATTTTGAGATTATTTAAGACTATTTTTAGATTATTTTAAATATTATTTTAAGACTATTTTAAGACTCTCTATAATAATTTTCCGTAGCTGTCGCTGTAATATCTTCTTATTTCCACAACAAATTCGAGAACCAAATTTCAAAAATCTGCTCTCTGAATTTTTTTTTTCACGTCTTAAAAAAGTCTTAAAATATTCTCGGTTTGAGTCACGTTTAAGATCTTAAACAAATGACAATTTTAAAAAGATTTTTTTTACACGGGTGCCTACATATAAAAATTACAATTTTCAAACCCTAATTATTTTGTTAAAAATCCCAGAAACCTGTTTTTTAATTTTTTTATTAATTATTAGGCTACGTAGATTGAATTTACAAATTTCCAAGAAGTATTAAAAATTTATGGATCTTCTTAAATAAAGAAAAATTTTTAGTTTAAGAATTTTTCTTCTCAAATTAAAAAGATGAAGTTCTTAAAAATTATTTACTTGATTTAAATAAATTTTTTTTCTTTCATACAATGCAAAAAAAATTAAGAAACGCATCATTAATTTCTACTTCAGCGTTCCTGTTACAAAATAACAAGATGAATAATTATTTTTTACTATTTCAATGATGAAAATTACAGTAAAATAAAATAATTTTTCTACAACTGACGAAAAATTAATCGCAGGCTCCAGTAAAATTGAATTTAAGTACCAAATATTATTCACCGACTTCTACACGGCGTTGCAATCGCTGAAGTCTTCCCAGCTCTATAAAAAAATTACACTTCCGTGATCAGTTGTTGCTCAAGTTGTAGTAACCGATTTTTAAGAATTACCGATACGCAGCAACGTCTTATCGTTATTTCAAGTAAAAATAGCGTGTTGGCTCTTGACTTTTCTTGGCAATACAACTTTTCTTAAAACTTCTGATGTTTACATTTTTTATTTTTTTTTTTTTTATTTCACGTGGCACTCATGTCGCAACTCGCCCCAGTTTCACCTACTCCATTTATATTTGTCAACAAAATTACATCGCATTTAATAACACTCAACTTGAAAAAGAAAAAAATTAAACTTGCAGAGAGTCGGAAATCAAAAACTACTTGACCTGCAAGTGAAAGCAACCTTGCGCGATAGTAAAAAGTTTGCTGGATGAGTTACTTTTTATTCATTTTTGCTATTCAAGTTTGCGAATACAAGATTTTGTTTTTACAAAAAAAAAAAAAAAAATAGTTGAACTAAAAATAACTTATTTCAAGGATTTATTACAAGTAACAATAGCACAGAAACTTCTCTATTTTTTTAAATTGGATAAATTTAATTATTCGTCAGAATATAGTAAGTATTATAGTTTGAAATATTCCAAAATATAATATATGAAAAAATCATGTGGGTACTCAAATGAAACGTTTAGATGAGCGTAACATCATAGTGAGCTTATATCTTTGAAAATGTCAATAATTAACAAATTACATTGTATTTCGTCCAATGATGATGTTTTTAAGGATTTGAGCTCATCCTGACGTTATACTCATCAAGAGCTTTCATTTAAGTACCCACATGTATTTTTTATATATTTCATATATATGATATATATCATAAACATAATATATATAAAAAATATATCAAAATGCATGTGGGTACTCAAATGAAAGGTTTAGATGAGCGTAACATCATAATGAGCTTATATCTTTAAAAATTTCAATAATTAAGAAATTACATTGTATTTCGTCCAATGATGATGTTTTAAAGGATATAAGCTCATCCTGACGTTATACTCATCAAGACCTTTCATTTAAGTACCCACATGAATTTTTCATATATTTTATATATATGTGATATTTATGATATTTGTGAAATATATAAAATATATAAAAAATTCATGTGGGTACTCAAATGAAAGCTCTTGATGAGCGTAACATCGGGATGAGCTTATATCTTTAAAAACGTCATTATTTAGGAAAGTACAGTGCAATTTTACAAAAGTCATTAATTAATATAGCGAAATTTTATTTATTTATAGTTTACAAGTCACGGCAGTCACATAGTGACTGCAAGGTTGTTAGTTTGCAATTAACTTATTTATATTATTTTCTTAATTTATTCTTGTATTGTACAGTAAATAATTTGTTATCTATCAACGTTGGATATAACATTCTTAAAAAATTACAAATAGTAATTAAGATAAATTGTTAATATTTCAAAATGACACTTATAAATGTGCTGTATTTTTTTTTGGAAAACAAAAATTCTGAGAAAATAATAAAATTGAAATTGGAAAAAGTTTTATAATGCGACTCGTTGGGGAAAAAAACTAGAAAATTGACATAACGGGTACAAAATAGTTGACAAAACTGTAAAAAGTAAGTCATACGTATAAATTTGTCATTTTCACAGTTGGTTGAGTACAGAAATGTCAAAGAAATGTATAAGACGTTGAAGTGAATTGTGGCTTTACTTTTTTACTCGATATTTCACATGTATAAAATTGAAGCCATTGAATACACACGATTGAGATCGAAAAATATGTGTCAAGTGAGGGAATAAAATAAAAAATAGTTTCAGGAAATGTTATAGGAAATGAAAGAGGTATGCTGGGTATGTGAATGATGAAAGTGAAGTACGTGTTTGAAAGGATTCTTTTTCACTAAAATCCGCTATTTTCTTTTTTTGCCCTCACAGTAGTCTTGAAATTCTTTTGACAATCAACTATTTAAACTTCTAATCAAAGGGACATGTTTGCATTCTCTTGAAGTTATTTGTATTGCTTTTTTTTTTTTGTTGAAAAATTTATTTTTTCAAAAGTTATCGTGTTTGTTCTTCCATAAAAACTTTTAAAATCCACACCAGCTATTAAAACGACTTCTTTATGTAAAAATACCAATAAGTAAGGTACCCGCGGGTGATAAGGCCTGTCGGGTAATAAGGCCTAAGTGATAGAAATGCTATTTAAAATAACTACTTTCGCTAAAGACTTCTCTAGTAGAAGCGTCTAGCATATAAATGTCGCTACAATTTTATAGAGTCCCGGTACAACGTTCTTTGTCTTCTATATTTCATCATCCGTCATATGCTAAAGTAGCGCAAAAGAATTCCTAAAAAACGATTTGAAAAAAACTAGAAAATTGACATAACGGGTACAAAATAGTTGACAAAACTGTAAAAAGTAAGTCATACGTATAAATTTGTCATTTTCACAGTTGGTTGAGTACAGAAATGTCAAAGAAATGTATAAGACGTTGAAGTGAATTGTGGCTTTACTTTTTTACTCGATATTTCACATGTATAAAATTGAAGCCATTGAATACACACGATTGAGATCGAAAAATATGTGTCAAGTGAGGGAATAAAATAAAAAATAGTTTCAGGAAATGTTATAGGAAATGAAAGAGGTATGCTGGGTATGTGAATGATGAAAGTGAAGTACGTGTTTGAAAGGATTCTTTTTCACTAAAATCCGCTATTTTCTTTTTTTGCCCTCACAGTAGTCTTGAAATTCTTTTGACAATCAACTATTTAAACTTCTAATCAAAGGGACATGTTTGCATTCTCTTGAAGTTATTTGTATTGCTTTTTTTTTTTTGTTGAAAAATTTATTTTTTCAAAAGTTATCGTGTTTGTTCTTCCATAAAAACTTTTAAAATCCACACCAGCTATTAAAACGACTTCTTTATGTAAAAATACCAATAAGTAAGGTACCCGCGGGTGATAAGGCCTGTCGGGTAATAAGGCCTAAGTGATAGAAATGCTATTTAAAATAACTACTTTCGCTAAAGACTTCTCTAGTAGAAGCGTCTAGCATATAAATGTCGCTACAATTTTATAGAGTCCCGGTACAACGTTCTTTGTCTTCTATATTTCATCATCCGTCATATGCTAAAGTAGCGCAAAAGAATTCCTAAAAAACGATTTGAGTAAATGGTAAACATTTTTTATAATTTTATATTTAATAATTTAAAATCACTGTTCCAATTTTTATCAACATCTTAAAAAGTATTGTTGCTCAATTTAAGTGATGCACTGAGAGAAAATTTTATTTAATAGTAATAAAATTTTATTACTATTTAATAAAACGTTTATTTGGCTAATAAAGAGAAAGGGGAAATAAACAAGTAGGTTAGGTTAGGATGTCTCGTTGGAACATCTTTATACTATTTATTTATTAAAAGATTTTTTATTGAAAATATATTTGAATATATCATAATTAATTGATAAATATTAATTTTTTTTTTTCAAATTATTTGTTTTAATGACTTAATATTCGTATGAAAAACACATATTAGTATTTAAGAAAATTTTATTAAATACTAATAAAATTTTATTCATATGGAATATAATTTTATTACTATTAACTAAGTTTTTTTTTTTAAGTCCAAATAAACTTTTTTAATACTATTAAATAAAATTTTCTCTCAGTGTAAAGAACTAATCAGACATTGAATTTTAGTTTAATCATCTTCTAAATCAATTTTCGCTTAATTAATAATGTCAATTAACATACACATTTCTAGGAAAAATAAAAATTATAATAAATATTGTTTTTTCTTCTGACATATAGCCTTGTGTGAACAGATCGGACCATATCGAAAAAAATTTTCATAAGTAGACTTAACATCTTGTTTATTAACATGGAAATTGGCTAAATTCTTAATGACATTAAATTTAACTGTCACTTGACAATTTTTTAAATTTTCCTTAATGAATAAACTAGCTGTTACCCGCCCGCTCCGCTGGGCACTTTATAAAATTGTAGTTTTAGATCTAGACTTGAAATTCAATTGGAGTATTATTTTGACTTGCACAGGTTCCACATTCCATCGAATCGGAAGTAGAATTTATCGAAATCCGTATTGAGATGATCTCTCCATGACAAATAAAAGATCCTTACCAAATTTGCAGTTTTTTGAAGCTGTATTTTAAAAATTAAGATTTTTTATTGTTAACACCTACCCCCGCAACCCTCTGTGGAGTGAGATATCGTAAAATTCAATGATAGATTATTTCTACATCTCTTACAGAAGATTCCTACCAAATTTGAAGTCGATAGGAGTTATAATTGAGAAACGGGAATTTTTCATTATTAACGTCCCCGCAACCCCCCTTGTGGGTGGAATTTCGTAAAATCCATTCTTAGCTGACCTCTACTCGGCGAAACGAATATTCCTGCCAAATTTCAAGTCTCTAAAAATTTTTTTACATAATTAAAATTAATTTATTTCGGCTGGGAGTTTGATCCATTTTTTATGTTTTGGTCAGCCATATTAATTTTTTTTCTGAAATATAGGCTGAGTATGTAACTGTACTATAGCCGAGACTATATAGTAGTGTTTAACATATTTATGTATATTATGAGCGCTTAAGGCATGCTCATTTGGATTTTCCAAACTTTTTTTTTTTTTAAAATTAACAAAATTGCGGCCTCAGGAAATTTTTTTCTAGATTTTTCGGAAAAAAATCAACATTTAAATTGGTCATAAAAAATTGAAATTTTTGAAAGAAAAAAAAATCCTTGGTGTTGATTAAACTTCAGTATTTTTCCTGCAAAAATCCCAATTTTTTTACTTCAGCTAAAAATTAATTCGACGGAAAAATACCTACAGTTAAAATCATTCCATATCTAAGTATATCGATTATAATTTCAGTTTGAAATATTATTAAACATCATAAATAATTGATAATCACTGTAAAACTTCACTTTGAACTCTCAACGATCCCACGAGACACTGGCAGAGATGAGAGTATCATAATTATAAGTTATCAATTAGTTTGAGATAGATAAAACGAGTTTAAATTCAGATAAATGGTGTGAAAAGGATAAGTTTAATAATTAAAGGTAGTTAAGGAAGTTTAAAGTTTGTAAGTATAATTATTATTATGATTAAGACGGGATTTATGATTCAGGAGTACAGTTGGAGTGGTAAAATTTCCGAATGTGTAAAGTGTTAAAGACCGAGAGAAATCCTCGGCACGTTCCGGTGTCTCGGAGGAATGGCGGAAAGACCTCAAGACTCACACAAAACCCGCGAGCACGTTTGCTGGTGTTATTTCTGAAGATACTCAGGGTTCTGCTTTCTATATATATATATATATTATATATGTACATATACTTATGAAGAGTGTCGGTAGGACGAAGAGGTGAGTGACTAATTAACTCGCAGCAAATCTTGTATTTCGTGTCTAAGGGTTCTTATTCGTATCAAAGACAATGTTCTATATTAAAATACTTTCGGTTAAATATTAAATATTTTTAATAATTATTGCACGCCTTATAAGCGAAGCGAATGAGGCTGTGCTCTACTCTCGCTTTACAATAAATAGTAGTTTAAAAAAACTAAAAAACACGCTTTTTATAGAAAACCGATCTAAAAAAATAGAAACTAAGTTTTAATAAATTTAAATTAAGAATAGTGTTAAAAATTTCAATAAATGTAATTAATAATAGTGTAAATTAAAAAAAAATGTATTTTATTTTAAAAAAAGCGTGGGGTGCATGGGTCAATAGATATAAATATCCTATCGACAGATATGAGTAGAGTGATTATCATTTTTAGAATATCTTAAAAAGCACCCCACGCTTTTTTTTAAATAAAATACATTTTTTTTTATTTACACTATTATTAATTACATTTATTGAAATTTTTAATACTATTCTTAATTTAAATTTATTAAAACTTATTTTCTATTTTTTTAGTTCGGTTTTCTATAAAAAGCGTGTTTTCTAGTTTTTTTAAACTATTATTTATTTTCTACTTTTTAGTTTGGTTTATTTATAATAGCTTGTTTTTTTAATTTTAAACTATTATTTGGCAACTAACTTACCAGCATGCACTTTGTTAATATTAGATAAATCGTCTAAAGATAATGGTTGGAAAATTAAAATTT
>JZSA01005156.1:0-26935 GCA_000956155.1 Cotesia vestalis | reverse complement strand
TAAAAATATTTTTTTTTTTTTTTTTTTTTTTTATTAAACCACGCTTGGGATCAATTTCCTTTAATCAAGGTATACATTAATTTAATTTAATTAATTTTATGAAATGCAATAATGAATATGAACCTTTGTTATATCAAGTAATTTTTTTTTGTATTGTATAGTAATTAATTACTTGATTAATTTTAGCGCAAATTTATTAAAAGCAATGTTGAAATTTTCTGTTTGAGATATAATATTCTATTTTTGTTTGAATCTAGCTTATTGAAATTTTCCTGATGATTAATTAATTTCTATTAGCCATATATTGATTAATTAACTCGAATAAAACGCTGATAAATTTTCCTAGAAATCAATTTTAGTTAATAAAAACAATTAAGGAAGTCCTGTCGCTCTAGTTGAGTCACAACAACTGTAGTAGTCAATATTCGATAAATTAAAATAAAAATTCCTAAAATTAAAAAATAATATATAAGGCATCAATCGTTGGAAAATAAATAAAATTTAACAGGTTATGGGCCCAGTTTTTACGAAAAAATTTAAGAAAACTAAAATGTATTTGACATCTGAATAAAAAGTTTATTATTATTCATTTTTCCAAGTACACCGTATCCATTTTAACGGTATTGGATTTCCAGATTACTTAGCCATCGTAACGTCATATTAATTTCGTGAAACGACCCTTTTTTATGACCTGCTGGTGATAAAGTAAAATACGTTGTTGCTCTTGTATAAACAGCCGCCCACTGAGCCTCGGAAAATCTTTAATCGAGAAATCGAATTTCTGAAAGTTAAATACGCAATATACTGTTTTATATCGACTATAACCGTAACTAAACTTCGTTATTTATAGAACGATCTATATGTTTACGAAGAAAATAAGCCATTGATTAACGCAGCTTCAATCGACTTTATATTAGAGGTTACAAAACTTTTGGTAATTTGACTTAGATAATAAATTTGTAGAGGATTAATTAGAAAAAAAAAAAAAAAAAAAAAAAAAAAAAAAATTTATCTGGGATTCGAACCCTAAACTTCTCTTTCAATAGTTATAGTAATACTATTGATATTTTTAAAAAATATTTTTAGCGATATCTCGGGAACTAATGGGCGGATTTGAGCCAACAGAAGCTCAAAATATTCTTTATTTCATTTTCTATCACATAAAACACAAAAGAAGGGTAAAACGGTCAGGTCAAAAATTTCTGTAAAATATTATAAAGAATTTTCTGCGAAAAAAAGCAACGAAAAATCGATAGAAAAATTAGCATTTTCCAGAACCAGGATCAAATTATTCACTAGAGCGCTTAATTCAACGATTAGTTGCTAAATAGGGTGTCACGTAATAACACAGCTGCAATATGTCCGAGTAATTTATTCCGTTGTTGAAGGTGATACAGTTTTACGACGAATAGAGGGTAGTAGGGAAAGGATGATCCTGAGTTGAGTTAGGGGATCGCTCGGTGAATACAGTAGAGTGAAGAGGTAAGTGGAGAGTAGAGAGAGGAAGCCGAGCTAGGTAGTAAGATAGCGACAGGAAGAGTAGCATGGCAAGCCCTCGGGCTATGTCATGGGATAACCAATGGACCGCTTGGACTACGATGAATCATAGACTTCCGTCCGACCTCAGAGCTTCACTGGGACATGCTTTCTACTCCGCAATATTAAACGGTTGATATAACCCCCAAGTGTCTCGATCTATACTGCACTTCCTTGATATCAACAAGACAGGCAATTCTACTCATTCATCGGTTGAATATCAAATTTATGGTACAATAATGCTTCTACTTAGTTGTCGCTAAGTTATTTTAAATTGCAGAAAGTTTTTAAGTGATTTTTTTAACTAAAATTGTCTCTATTTTTTTTTTTATCGCACTGGTGGAATAATATTTACAGATAAATTTCATGGAAAAACACTAATTTCAACATTTATGACATTTTGTTTTTTAAATTAATATACAAAATGTTTAAAAAATTATTTTGTGGATGTCCATGTGTCTAATGTGTGTATGGAAACTGGCGTAATCATGATAACTGCCGAAAAACTTAACTGATCAAGTTAATTTTTTTTATAAGCTTTAGTATTATCCAAAACTAAGTCCTTTTGAAGATCACGGTCTAATTCAATGTATTTTAATTATAATTAGCACTTTTTTTTCTGGGTGGAAATTGGCGGGAAAGATTTAAAAATATTTGTACACGGAAAAAAATTTCTGGGAAAATTTACGATGCAACTATTGTAAAGCTGGACTATACTTTTATTACAATAAATTTTCAAATATTTTAGAAGAAAATTTACTATTTATTCATGAAATTTTACAACTTGATATTGTAAAAAGTAAGAGATTAAAATTTCCAGTGCTGCTTCTGTATTTTTCCAATAGAACAATAACAAATTTTACAATAATTGAATTGGAATGTTTCTCAATTAGTGTGAGTGATGGCCGTGCACAGCGCTAGACTCCGAGTTTGTGTAAATGTTAAAGGACACGAGTACTAGTTTACCTCGGATAGCGTAGAGAGAGAGTCTCTGGCTGCCAACCAAAGAGTTCTGGGTTCGATTCCCGGATAGGACGAAAAAACCGATTTCTTTTTTCAGTTACTGTATAGCTACCAATTAGTCCAACCTCTTATCTCTCTCCCTCCCTAAAATTTCTTTTAAAAAAACCGGGTGTCAATTTTTACAATAGTTGAATTGTAAAGTTTACAAACACATATTGTATAATTAGCTCTATATTATTGGACTTTTTAAGTTTCTTGCTAGCCTTGTTTGTTGGATAAAATTTACAATAGTAAATCGTAAAAATTACTAAATGAGAAGTATAGTCCACCGTTACTATTTAATTTAATAAAAATTACGATAGTGAAATAGTAAAAATTCCTTCAATTTTTTTTCCGTGTATTTTATTTCAATCAATTTTATTGTGCAACTTTTGGATTTTCCAAAAGTTTTTCAAATTTTAATGAGTCTATGACCAACAATAAGAATTTTATTGCGTAAAACTTGGGCGTCTAATCGTCTAGGTTCGTTTCCTTTCGGGTCAGTTATTTAGCGTTCTTCAACTGATAAAACATACTGTTGAAACAACAAACAATAAGGTTGTTTCTCGGTGCTCTATAAGTAAAACTTAGCTAAAAGTTTTGAAGAAAGTCATCGAACAATCCGAGATTCGAAATAATATTTATCTTCAATTAAAAGTTTACTTTCCGCTGTTGATAAACTTTAACAATAACCTACAACCGATCGACATCTGTTAGCTGGCGCCCAACGAATGCAGTTTTCGGCTGGAGTCCAGTCTTGGAGTATCACTACACCAACATTCTAAAAATTTTTCCCGTAAAATAATAAACCGGAAGATGGCTGTGTATTAATATATTTGCCAACCGCATCCCCTTTATTTTATTAACTTGGTGACTATAGACGGAGATGTACTACAGGGTATGCATTAAAACGTAACGTAATATCCCTGGGTCTGTCACATGACATCGGAGCGGGAAAAAAATTCTCCAAATACAACAGCATTAGCACTTACGATCGTATTACAGTCATCCGTATTGCCACATTCTTCTATTACATAAGTATTATATTGAGTGCAAAGAGGGTAAAAATAGACCCCGGGGCAAAATGGGCCCTTTTGGTGTCGGGATGAATTTAGATGAACGCTTTTGTGGGGCAAAGAATTCCTTTTTTTTCTTTTTTTATGCCAAAGGCTAAGTTTTTTACAGGCCTGTTTTTCCTCGCGTGATATCATTATTATTTATCCTTTCCTGTAGAGGATTTGATACTGAAATTCTATATCGAAACTGGGTGGGCTGAAAAACTTTAAGTGCTTCTAATATTTTTATACAGTCTTATATTATTAATGATTAAGATATAAAGAACTAAAATTAAGACAATTTTAACAAAGTTACTAGGGGTACATTAATCTCTTGATTAATAAAAAAAAAAAAAAAAAAAAAAATTTACAAGTTTTCACTAATAAATCTCATAGTATTATTATTATTCTTGCAACTATTTTCCTGAAATAGCTTCAGCAAAAAATTTTTCAATTGAATTCTGTTCGGTGAACAGGCCCAGAAAAATATAAAATATCTCCGTAATACATTCGGAAAGCTATTTTTTTTTATTGTTTTAATCGAAAGCTTATTATTTTTTCAATCAAATTCAATGAAAATAAAATTTTTTTTAAATCGTTAATTGCATTAAATTCTTAACCAAATACACGGCTGGTGGAATCTCCATTTACCTATATGTAAAAATCATAATTTTCAAACGTAATTATTTGATTAAATATCTCGTAAACCTACTGTTTTTTAATTTTTTTATTAATTATTAGGCTACGTAAATTGAATTTACAAATTTCCAGGAAGTTTTAAAAATTTGACTACTTCGCGTGGATCTCCTTAATTCAAGTCAAATAAAAATATGTTTCCAGCAAGAAATACGTTTATTATTGATAGTATTATAATTATTCTTGCAACTATTTTCCTGAAATAGCTTCAGCAAAAAATTTTTCAATTGAATTCTGTTCGGTGAACAGGCCCAAAAAAATATAAAATATCTCCGTAATACATTCGGAAAGCTATTTTTTTATTGTTTTAATCGAAAGCTTATTAATTTTTCAATCAAATTCAATGAAAATAAAATTCTTTTTAAATCGTTAATTGCATTAAATTCTTAACCAAATCCACGGCTGGTGGAATCTCCATTTACCTATATGTAAAAATCATAATTTTTAATCGTACCTTAAAAAAGGTCAAATTTAAGACAAGACCTTTGCAATGACGTTAAATTTCACTTAAAAAACCATTTTTGTCATATGACTATCCCGAAAACAAAATTTTCCTTATTCTCTTGATAATATTATTCAAAATCAAAAATTCAATAATTCAGTGGTCGACAAGATAAATTAAGTAGTTTTCATCGAGGATTGAAAAAGGAAAACTTTATCTAAAGAACACAGTAGGTAGTAGCATAAATCCATTGTTTCACTAAACTTTGTCGGCTTAAATTCCGAAGGTTTAAATCTTAAAGTTCGAGCTCTAGTTTTAGTTTCGGCTTGAGTTTATTAGTGTTGGCTGTTAGTACTTTGGATGAATATGGTAGTAAGTATTCTCAGATAAAGTAATCAAAGTACACGATGTAGAGTACAACTTGTCGAAGAAGGACTTAAACAATTAATCCAATTTAACTGCTAACCTTCAATTAATTCGATAGCACTTGCATGGAAAATTTTATTATGTTCTTGATAATATTAGCAATGTTCTTAATATAAACAATAAGCGTTATATACTAAAAAATTTTTTTTTTTTTTTTTTTTTCAAGTTTTCATTAATTCAAGTGCGATATCATGTTATGACATGATCGATAAATAACAAGATCTCTTATTTTGCGATAAATTTGCCCTTCAATGAAGCTCGAACAAAAAAATTTTGAATGTATAAAAAATCAGGAAATAATTTGATTTTCAGATTCAAAACAGTGCTTCCGGATTAAAAAGCGGGTGAAACGTAGAAAAATTCAGAATCTGCCGATTGAGATTCATGTCATGTATCTCCCGTCACACGTCACCCAACTCCGTAAATGGGATGAATATAGGTATACCAAACGTGCAGCTATTATATCGCTGGGTTTGAATCTTTAAAAGCAAGCACACTTTGAACAAGGTGGGTTTAATTCCATGGTCGAATAGGAGCATTTTGTCACGGTTCCCGTAATTTTGTTCACTCGCAGCCACCGAGGGTCGGAGGATCCTCAAAGCAACCGTAAACCCAAATCTATATATTCTGAACCCTCAATTCTCCGGCATATTACATAGAGACTATACCGGTGCCTGCTAGTGCTCGTGCCAGTGAAACCGGTATAGTGAATAGGGTGCCGCCCTCACCGCAACTCTGGTTTATGTTAGACTCGATCGTTTAGGGATTATTGAAACGAGGGTTTATTGAGTATTCTCGTTAGCGTTTCAGTTTATTACCTATTGAGACTGATGAGTCGGACACCCACCCCCGTTACTTTTCTTTATTTTTTCCCGATTACTTTATTTTCTTCCCGACATTAATATCGCAATACCGAGAATACCGAGTCACCGAGACTCTAATTTATATCAACTAGTCAAATGTAGACAAATGTCGCCGCTCAGTTATCACAGAGTCGATCCGTGGCGCCCAATTCTGAACCGACTCCGCGCACCGACTCAGCCTGGGGACTCAAGTGCGCCAATTCCTAGAGGACTAATCAACAAACCTGATCTCATACAGAGACATCTCTTATGTTTTGATTTTTTGGAGATAAATATCGGTGGGAGTTTTCGAGGCGAAGCTCCCCATAAAAGATAATTATGTTAATCTGATAATATTGTTTATGTTCGATTGGTTCCTCTTTGTCCTTTGACAGTTTTCCTGGTCCCTTACACTCGTCGAGCGTCTTCAGTCTTGGTAATGTTAACTGCACAAATGTATGATTGATATTGGGGGATGAGATAGCGTTATCATTGGGTCATGGTAATTGTGAGTAAAGAGAGTAGACAGTTAATCAAACGTTCTTTGTACAGGTGTACAGTCTTTGAGGATCTATTGATGCTCTATTGCCGCTGGTTGTTGCGTGTGTTGTGTCGTGTCAAATATTCAATCGTTTATCCAATTAATTGACGCTTCTTTGGCCATGCCGCTGATGTTAATGAAAAATTATCGAAAAACTCACCTGCAACATAAAAATAAACAAATTTTATTACTATCTAAAAGTATAAAAACTTGAAAGTTTTTTAATATTTGAGTCCAATAAATCGACAGCAGTAATTACTAATGTTGAAGTTATGCAGAATGCAGAAGTAAATATTTAAAAATCGTAAATACAAAGTAAATAAAAAAAAAAAAAGTTTGTTTCGAGGCAGTTCGAGTGGAATAATGCAGAGTAATTTACGTTGGTATCCACGGAAGTCGGAAGAAAATAAACATAAAAAGATAAATAAAAAAGGAAAAAAGTAAAGAAGCATCGAGAAACCGTTGGGCTAGATTTCCGCAACGACGCCTCCAGCAAGGATTATCCTCCCTCCCTTGAGACCTTTTTCTGCGCCCTATACATTTATATCTATATCTATCTATAACCATACCGATCTATATCCACACTTGGTTCTTCGAAACGAGCCATAATATAGGAAGTATAAAGTACGTGGATAGGTATGGGTATAGGTGTGGGTATATATGAGTATAAGGAAGGTTGTCTTATTCAGCTGAGCCGAAGCTGAACCCGGCAAAGACTCTTATATATTTGCTTGAAATTTAGCAACCCCTTCTGGGAACAGAATTGCTGTTTTTACTGACTCACTCGCGCGGCTTTCATTCTCGACAGCCGACGGTCTGCTATCTACTATATATTATCTACTATCTGCTGATATCGTTCCTCGTCACTTCCGGTATCGTTTCGACGTTAATGCGTCAAAGCATCCCTCTGATATTTCACCCTGCTTGCTTCTGCTTTTATGATATCTCTTACTTACAACCCTTTTACATGAATGTATGACGTGTATATTTGTAGAAACGTCAAATATTCTTTATCGCTTTTTCGTGTCGGTAAATATTTGGTTTTTTGTATTTAAATGTGTCATTAGAGCTCTCATTACTTTTGTGTTTCACGAATATTTTTTATTTATTGTTATTTTTTTTTTAATAGTCAAGATAAAATTTAAAAGAGTTTTCTAGTATATAATTAAAAAAAAAATAATTGTTTTTTTAGTTTTCATCAAATTTGAATATTTAAAAACGATCCTCAAAAATTTTTAGAATTTTAATTATTCAGAAATATTGAAAAAAAATTTTTTTTTTTTTTTAACATAGTCGACAAGATATCTCAAGTTCTAATTGAATTATTTACTTGAAATTTTGTCTGAACTTTGCCTAAATATCGTTATGTCGCAAATTTTTATCATTTTTAAATCAAATTTTACCTGTGTGTAACTTTTTTAATTTTCATTTTTTTTCTACATTCTGGATCTATAAATAATTAAACAATGAAAAAAAAATAAAAAAATTTCTAATTATCCATTTTTGAAAACTCCCGAAATTAGCGCTTCTGTAGGGAGAAAAATTTTCTTTAAAATTCACCGTTTAATTCATGAGAAAAATTACTAAACTATTTTCTGCACAAAAACGAAAAAAAAAAAAGAACTTCAAGAATCCTTTCTAGAATCAATAAATTTGCCGAGGGAAATTTCCAAAGTTGATCTAGGACTCATCATATACGCATACAGCACATATCTCCAGCTCAAACAGCATTGGATTTCATGATAGCAAGTGAAGCCAGCTTTCATAGCGAGTCGATGTGCCGTCGAAGCTAGAGCTGTTACCATTAAACCGGAACATGTATAACATTACAGTGTTAGATTTACCCAGGATTTAGGTTGCACCCACCAAATGCCGTTCACTCGGTCGTGCTAATCGATTAGCATTTGGATCAGTGGATCTTGAGGCACCGATTTTGGTGGTGTTGCTCTAGCAATGGCGATGGCTGTTGCCGCTGATTGATGAATTATTATTACTGTCTCCATCTCTGTACACTGACTGTACTCTGGCACTGGCTGTCTGACCTGTGGTACACACGTCTATCTAATATTGAATACTCATCGTCAATCAAATTTCCGTATTCTCCATCCCATGGAAACATACCCAATTTAATGTAATCACAAAGCTTGCTTGCGGACAACAAAATTACTGACCTCTTACAGCTTACTGATTTTGACTATTAATTTGTCCAATTCGCAGTTGTTGTTTCAGTTGACAAGACAGTTTTTTTTGAATAAGAGAATTTCCGAAACATGATATTTTAATAAGCTTCATCAAGGGGAAAAAATTAACGTTAATAATATTGAATTGTGTTCTGTTATTTGATATTCATCTAATTGATATTTTGATTTTAGATATCAAACGTTTGTGTTTGTATCAACCATAATATTGCTCGGAACAATAATATGCTAAGTGGACAATTAAACAACAATGGGCTTAACAAAAAGTCATGAAAATGAAGTTAGCCGACATTTCAAAATTTTTAGAAATTTTTTATTTAAAAAATTTCAATTAAACAATTTAAAAAAAAATTTCACACGTAAAAAACTTGAAAAACTATGAGTGCAATTTTTTAGAAATATCTTTTTAGTTGTAATTTAATTAATAAAAAAAATCAAAAATTTTAAGACGTCTGCTAACTTCAGTGTCATAAAAAGTAGGTATTAAAATTAAATTTTCACGATTAAAAATCGTGAATTTTGGAATACAAATTATTAAAGTGAAAATATTAAAAAAATTTGGTCCCAAATTGAGATTTTAACTTTTTCCTACGATTTTTTTTTTTTTTTTTTTTCGTGAAGATTTATCAAGATCCAATTATAATTTATGGTAATATTATTCACAAAGATATTGGTAAATTGAAATGTGCATAATTTAAGTATTCGCATATGTAAATTTATCAGCGCAAAATTTTACTATACAAATTTTCACTAAAGAATACTATTTTCGATTTTCTATAAATTTTATATCAACCATTAATAAAAAAAAAAATTATCTTCTGTACACTACAAGAATAAATTAAGAAAATTATTTTAGTTTTTAACGATATAAGCTCATCCCCAGCCGAAAAAAATTAATTTTAATTAAACAAAACGATGTTAAGCTGCAATTTTCAATACGCAACTTCTCATAAGGCAGATGAAGAGATTAAAAAATACATAGAGTTGAAAAATTTATTTTTTCAAAAGTTATCGGGCTTGTCCCTCCATAAAAATTTTAAAAATCTACACCAACTATTAAAACGACTTTTTTTTATGTAAAAATAGTAATTAATGGGTTAAAAAAAACATACTGTTAAGCTTAGCGATCATTTTTCTTCTACTCTGTCGATGAAAAAGTCATTATCTACAGTACACTACAAGAATAAATAAAAAATCATTTTAATACACTAGTTTCAAAAATTAAGGGATATAAAAAAAATTTTTGGGTGATTTTCAACGAGCTGTAACTCCGAGGAAAATGATCGTTCAGCCAAAAAAAAAAGGCGAATTGTCGCTCCAAGTGTCTAGCTTCCATATATGACCGTGAAAATTTTTTATCATGTTCGGGTATGGAGAAATCCTAAGAAAACTACAAAAAAAAATTTTCCAAATTTTTTCTCGTCTTAAAAAAAATCTACGGGCTTCAAAAAAATTTTTTTCCATTGTTTTGCTGAAAAACTTTTTTAGGAAATTTAATGCCCTTCAATTTAACGTAATCAAAAAGCCTGTACGATGATTTGCCGCGGAGTTATCGTCAGTCAAAGCAAAAAAGTACTTTTTCACTTTGACAATCAATAACTCTGGAAATAATAATCGTATAGAAAATCGAAGGACGGTTTTAAAAACTACACAATGTTTTCTATAAGGAACCGTGAATAGCTTTTGTCAAGAAAATTTTTTTTTAATTGAAAAGTTTAACTGAAAAAACGACAAAAATTCGCATAATTAAGGATATTTGGATAACTTGGTATAACTTTGGATCAAATGGATGAACAAAGGATATCGTCGGTAATTCTTCAACTTACAAGTGTCCCCTAAAATCCCTGAAAAATTCAAAGCGCTGCGATTTTTTTTTCATAGTGCCCCGAAGCTCCAAATTCTTTGTTTTTGCAAAAATCACCATTGTGAGCAATTTTTCGATTTTTATTCATTTCTTCAATAAAAAAATTTTTTTTCTCAAAAATCTTTATTTTTTAAATTAAAGAGATTAATTTTTCAAGAAATTTGAAAAAAAAAAAATTTTTTTTTTTTTTTCAAATTTCTCCAAAAATTAATCTTTTTAGTTGAAAAAATTAACTCGATTTTTTTTTACCGCTGCAACTTAGTTTGCCTTAGTTTAAAATCTCATTTTAAAAAATCAATAAAAAAATTCGATGTACCCCCCGCGGAATTCGGCTTTCATTCTTACAAAATTTGAAGAATTTATTTCTAACAGTGTGTTTTTTGTATCATTTATATTTACATTATAGCTATCAGGTACGATTAAATATAACTAAAGGTTGGCACACTTTGTTTTAGGCGATAATAGAGCAAGCTCAAGGCACGCAATTATAATTATTTGCTCGAAATATCCACAGAGAATTATTATTTATGAAAACGTAAAGAATAGATTAAGTCTTGCAGATAATCTAAAAATGAAGAGAAAAATGAGCCATGAATTATTGAATATGGTAAAAGGTAAGTATTAACTATTTTCCTTTATTTTCTTCATTTCATTCATGTACAAAGTTTAACGCTGCGGTAGCTTGAAATTAAATGCAAACAATGAAGACAGATAAATTTGCTGATAATGATAATGATAAGCACAGGATAACCGGGAGTAGAGTAGAGACAAAAAGTATCATACTTTTTTCAGATTAAAAATGAACGGCGAGCAGAGAGCAAAGACGAGAACCGTGGGATGAGAATAACTGAAAATTATAATTTTGTTGGTACAAGTATGGTACAAATGATCGATCGGCATTGTAAAATCAATGTTATGGTAATATTTTTTGTGGCAGTACACAGGAAGGAAGTGTTTCCATTACCATATAAATCGCGAGCTTTTTTTCTTCCATTTTTTTTTTTTTTTTTTTTTTTTTTTTTTTTTTTTTTTTTTTCCGATCGAAGATTCTGAGGTAGAAAATATGTCACTACGTATCTTGACATCCCGGTGTATATTTCACTGTAAGTTATTAGATATTCTATGCATCGAAATTTATGTGCGTTTCAGAAATAATTTTATTGCTAGTTTTATTTAAATCGAGTGAGGAGTCAACTAAAGTATCGATTCGAATTTGTAAAACTCGAACGCAATCTTGATGTCATGATTTAAAGAATTTTTTTTTTTCTTTGTAATTTTTAAATTTTCACAGAGAAAAATTTTTTTTCTCATTCAAATAACATGAGAAAATTTTTTTTTTATCTTTAGAAATTCATAGCTCGTTCTACAAGCAACGTACTGAGAAACTTAACAAATATTACTTGATCTACGGAAATATTAAATGATCTACAAAAAAAAAAAAAAATCTCTTACAATTTGATAAATTAACTTATTCAAAAGTTATTGACTTTTTTCGTAAATCATTAAATTTTCTACAAATCATTTATCAAACTCTAACAAATAATCTTGATCAGAAAAAATTTTTTTCTCTCAAATAATTGACTATAAATTTCGTTACTAAATTAATTTAACAAATCCTTCTATCAGTGATGATTAGTATAATCCCTCGAGGCTAAAAAATGACGCAAATTTTAATTATAACCCAATTAAAAAAGGTAACTCAATATTGAGATCTTTGTCCAAGAAAATGCAGATAATTGTAAAAAAAAAAAAAAAAAAAAAATCTTGTCCGATCGGATAGTTTGTTGATCAAACGACAATCAGTACGGATAATTAACTCTGCTTATCAGGTTTTCTCTAGCTGTACCACCGGCGTCGAGACGATTTCACCATCATATCGACTGGCTACCGGAAATCGATACTCCTCTGCATATAGACACTTTTAGATTACTATTTACTGGAACCTACAACGTTCTGACTACCGTAGCCGAATCATATCGAGTTCGACTTCAATATCGGAGCACTGATAATAACAACAATAATCATGATGCGATGTATATGCAAATATTATCGTTAATTTTGACACAAATAAAGCAGTAAATTCAAAACACAGATGGATAAACGCGGAGTTAATCGCCTGTAAACATTTGTGTAATCACCTATTTAGTAGCAAAAAAAAAAAATTAGCATATCTTCAATAATACTTGATTGCTGCATTATAATTTGGAGTAATAGTTACTCCCATCTTATTTGAATCTCCCTCAATACAAGACCAACAAGCTATCTCTTGAACAGAGCGAACGAAATATAAGAATTATTGTAAGTGTTGGTGGTTGCAGAAAATAAGCCGGAGATCGTTTTAGTAGGACTCAAGTACCGGCTAACGTCGGTTCTCTTCGAGTGTCTCTCCCAAATTAATATAATTGTCTTCTATTATTCTTTATACTGTTATTATTATTATTATTATTAATATTAATATAGTAATAAACTGTAGATATATTTTTTTACCTTTTATACTAATTATAAACCCGTCTAAAGTTTATAATTAATTTATTTATTATTAATTAATGACAATAGTGATATTAAAATTGGAGTAACACCAGTGAGCCCTCTAAAAGTGGATTAATAACCAAATGAATAAAGTGATTTATTATTGAGAGTAATTTTTGTAAATAATAAATAATGTATACAATAAAATACACGTTCCACTCAAGAAGATTATCGGTGATTCTTCTTGGACTCTTATTATTTTCATTGACCTTGGTCGAATCACGACCACACCAGAAGACAATTAGATTGTGCTCAAAAAGTTTGAGTGACGCTCTTTATCTCGTCTGCAATAATCGTGGCTTTAATGAACCGTTTTCAAATAATGGTGATGATAACACCAGCAAAGCACCCACTGGACCGGGTATTGTCGAAGAATGCTGTCATCGGTGGTGTAGTTATGAACAACTTGAGCAGTATTGCAAACCACCGTCTAATTAAAATAATTCATTATATTGATACAACAGAATGGAAACTATGGTTAGTTATTATTATTATTTTAAATATATTATTCAGTGATAATCATTTATTCTATTTATAATAATAATAATTATTAATAATTAATAATTCCAATAATTTACGCGATAAATAAATGATTTATTAAATAGCTTGTTGTTTAGTTACTGTAAATATTTATCATCTTCTTCTTCTAGTATTTTTTAGTCTAATAAAATAATTCCGAGTGACGTAAAAAAATAGAAAAAAAAAAAAAAAAAAAAAAAAAAAAGGAGAATAGAGATTGTTACAATTGGTAGCAATCGATTCAGGCACCCATTTGATTCCTATTTATATATTTATATCTGTTCATTTTCAGTGTATCGGTTATTCTATGTTCAGTACTCTACTGAATAAAGAAACACACAATGCGTCAAGTATTTGTAGACCAGCAGATGTTATTTCCGAGACACTAGAAGCACAATACCCTTGATATTTTTTCCTACGCCCATCAAACAAATTCAAGATCGTTATTCATTATTATTAATAGTCTTTTAATTATCCATGACTTTCAATAAACCACAACAACACTTCAATATATTATTTCGAACTCTGCTTATAAGTTTTTCGAAATTTATTATTGGCAAAACAATTTTTTTGTATAAATTTATGATCATATGTGATAATCATGAATGGTCATATGGTGACCATATATGATCACATACGAATATATAGAAGCATATATTGTCATACATCACCATATGTGATCATTTGTGGTGATCATATACGACCATATATGATCATATTTTCAATATATGATCACATATGATATATACGATCAGATGATCACGTATGCCATTTATGATCACATATGGAATATGCCATATATGGTGCAATATGCCATATATGATGCCATATGCCATATGTGAAGCCATATATGAATCAATGTGTCATATATGATGCCATATATGATGCAATGTGCCATATATGATGCCGTGTGTTATGTATGATGCCATATATGATGCCATATACCATATATGATGCCATATGCCATATATGAAACCATATACCATATATGACCCCCATATGTCATATATGATCAGATGATCACACATAATATATGCCATATATGATGCCATATACCAAATATGATCACATATGCCATATATGATCACTTGCGCCATATATGATCATATGTGGTTAGATATGATTACGAATTAAAATGTAAATGGTCACATATAATCATTTATGGCCATATGTTATAATATAACACTCATATATGATCAAATAAGGTCATATTTAATTAAAAGTGATCATATTTGATCATAATTTATGATCATAGGTGAACATACTATATGATCGTATGTTATGATTACTTGTGAACATACATTATGATCACATTTAGTTATATATAATGATAATAAATTACAACGTTTAGTTTCAAATCAATTTTACTGTTTTTTTTTTTCTTAATTCAATTTTGAAAATAAAAAATCTCATTAAATTCTAAGCAGTTTAACCATATATATATTTAAAAGAAATATTTATATCAGATTGAGCAAAGCCGATACAACATATAACTTTAATACCACACACGTCCCATTGTCCTCGCTTCCTCCTTTAGCTTGTTTCGGTCTCATATGTTACACATTCAATGCACCCACATTCATATAAACTATATATACTCACACATACGACTCGTAAAAAAAACATGTCCATACATACGGGTTTAGCGAAAATACAAAGCATGTAAAATATACGATGAATAAATTTTTATTATTTTTTTAAAAATACCATCAGTGAAATAATATATTTTTTTTTTATTTGAAGATACGCGCCTCTATTTTTTTTTTTTATAAAATAAAAATCTTTTTTTATCTTTGAATAGAATAGAAGCACACTAGAATAAAATGGGTTGAGTGATGTAATAAAACCTTTTCGAGAGTTAAATAATTAAGAGTTAAAAGAGAGGAAAAAGAAACAAACAATATGATGATAATTATAAGAGGAGTTTATGTTAGTTGGTGTAATGAGTAATAGAGGAAGAGTGTAGTTTTCTATTGGGTAAGATGATTTCAAATGGGAGACAAAAATGAAGATAAAATTTAAAATGTAATTCAGGTCAATCAACGAGTTCGGGACAATTGACTCTGACTTAAACGTGACGTAGTTTTAACAATACTAATTGCTTTGTTCAGCCGTCTGCTTTTCTCAGATATTTATGTTTTTTTATTTCAGGAATTTATTTGTTTTATCTTCATTAGAAAATTGAAATTTGTTAAACTAATACAATAGTTCTTTCAAAAAAAACGGTCAATGTACTATCGAAATTTGTTAAACTATTAAAATAGTTTTTTAATAAAAAAAAAAAAAAAAAAAAAAAAATTTATCCGGGATTCGAACCCACGACGCACTTTCCAATATTAATTTTCGTTTCAATAATAGTTTCAACGATATTTCGGCAATTAGTGGGCCGATTAACGCCAACAAAAGTTTAAAATAATCCTCATTCAATTCTCCATCACTTGGATAGAACAAATGGGGTAAAACGGACAGGTCAAAAATATCTAAAAAAAAATAAAAAGTAAAATTCTACCTCAAAATTTGAAGACAAAAAAATTGTAAGCAATGTTATTTATAAAATGAAGCGAAAAAATGTTTTTAAATCGTATTTCGTAACAATGAATTTAGATTACGATTTATTACGTGAGGTTAATAAAATAAATGAAGTATTACGGTCAATGTACTATCGAAATTTGTTAAACTATTAAAATAGTTTTTTAATAAAAAAAAAAAAAAAAAAAAAAAAATTGTCGGATTTCTGCTATTTCCAGTAAAATAAAAATAAATTTTATACCTTAATAATTGAAGGTAATTGCTCTTGAACAATAATAGTTTCAGTGATATCTCGGCAACTAGTGGGCCGATTAACGTCAACAAAAGCTCAAAATAATCCTCATTCAATTCTCCATCACTTGGATAGAACAAATGGGGTAAAACGGACAGGTCAAAAATATCTAAAAAAAAATAAAAAGTAAAATTCTACCTCAAAATTTGAAGACAAAAAAATTGTAAGCAATGTTATTTATAAAATGAAGCGAAAAAATGTTTTTAAATCGTAATTTATAATAATGAATCTAAATTACGATTTATTACGTGAGGTTAATTAAATAAATGAAGTCTTACGGTCAATATCCGGGTGGGTAAATTAATATTTTAATCTGCGGGCAGTAAGAAAATAATAAATAAAATAGTTATTGTAGAGTAAATAATCGGACCGATAAAAAATGAAAAATGATGTGACTGGGTGTGGTATTTCGTCCTTAGACTACTCTTTATTTTACTGCAACGTTGTTTAACGTAGAGACCGGAAGTTGGCGGGGATCTGAATTTTTTGCTCGTGACACACTGAGTCGCCGAGTCATGCGAGAGAATCAACTGCACACTCATTATACACACATTTTTTAATGTAATAAATAATATGCGGAGATTAATGAATCAACGTGCGTACACTCACGTGTTAGCTTTTATTTATTATTTTCATGAAAACAAGATATTGTATAAACATCTGGTGCATTAGATAATTATAAAAGTTTATTATTTTAGCCGACTCACGCATCCCGGAGAAAACTAATCTACGCTCCTCGGGTCACGGAATAATTGATTAAATTTTTCTTTTTTAAAATTACACTTTGTAACAGATACGGGAAATTTTACTTTTATATTAATTTATTTAAAAAAAAATTTCAATTTAGAAATTTTTTCAATTTTTTAAAAAATTCTTTTATTTATTCAAAAAAAAAAAAAAAGTGCGATCAAAGCTAGTTAAAGTTTTACCAATTTCAGCAAGTTAGGTCACAAACAAACAAAAAATTTTAAATAAAAATAAACTGTTAGTTTTTTATTTTTATTATAAATATTTGTCCAATTATTTAAAATTGACTTTTTGCTATTAAAATTGATCGTAAATTTTATTTAATATAAAAATTTCGAAAAAATAATTTACCTGTCTGTTAAACAAACACTTACAATGCTGATTTAACTTTATTGGTATTTTAAACATTTATTTTTTTTTTAATAAAAAAAAAAAAAAATTCGAAAATTCGAAAAAATTAATATTTTCCAATGTGATAAAAAATAACTTCCCAATTTTTTTTTTTAATTTTTAATTTTTTTAGCGAGAAGTTAAAAATTTTTTTTTTGATAAATTCTTTGAAATTTGATCACGAATATCTTTGAAACGATTTAAATAATTGCTTACACACATATAAAATTTTTTTTGTAAATCATATAATTTTCTAAAAAAATGTATTTCATGTATCAATTAAAATTTTTTAAATTAAAAAATATTCAATTAATAATTACAATTTTTTAAAAGACATTTTTGTCCGTAAAAATCATCAAAAAATAGTGCAACCCAAGCTAGGTCAAGTGTCATTAATTCCAGCAGGTTAAGTTATTAAAATAAGAATTTTTAGAAACTTTTTTTGAGATTGAAAATTTTTTTGCAACATAAATTTTAATGAAAATCTAATTACTGTAACAAATTACTCAATTAAAAAGTTCTTAACTCTTCCGCTTAATTTATTAAATTAAAGTTGTAATTAATTCAAATTTAGACTTGTATTTTGTTAGTCACAATAAAATTATTATTTATTTAAAAAATTTTATTTTGGCTTACTCGAAATTTAATTTATAAGTTTAATTTTCTTACATTTAAGTTGAGTTTTAAAATTTTTTTTTTGGATCTAAGGCACCTAATTAATATTATTAATATAACTTTATAAACTTCATTTTTCATTTCGAAGAAAAATTTTTTTATTTTGTTATTTAAACCATTTATTTTAAAATTGTCGGAAAAATTTTAAGTTTACTCTTTAAATATTAAGTTCCTTCAATGAATCGTTCTTTTTAAAAATCTTTATATTTTAAATATTGTAAGTTAATAATTAATTGTATTAATTACATATTTTAACTTCAGCACACATTTTTTGGAGTTTAATTTCAAAGAGTTCTGAATAATCGAAAAATTTATCGAAGCACCGAGACAAATCAACCCATGAATAGTCTACTTATCTATTTTCCCATAATATACAACACCGACATGTATAGTAGACAGTATTGATTCCATTCAAATAAAAGAACCAAAGCCGAGTGTAAATCATTAAAAAATAATGACCGAATTAAAGAGAGTAGAATCTTTAGTGTCTATAGGTCTAAAGTATCATCTGTCAAAGTACGGCAGACACCTGCGCCTTTTTATTTAAAACACACAGATGGTGTCTGTCGACGAAATTTTAAATTTAAGGCAAAAGATAAGAACATTTTTATGTTTACGAATACATTAGACGTTATAAAAAATTCCTTTACATCTTACATACTCGCTTTAGTATACATGTATGTATATATACTACTTTACGGCGATAGTCGAGTCACTTGAATTGCTATTGTATGACTCACTTTATAAAGTTCATACTCAGCATATTATTATTTCATAGATGTACTTTTTTTATTATTATTAAATCGTAAATTATAATTAAGAATAATTGATTTATAATTACTCAGTTTTCTCTTGTTATCTGTGAAGAGATAGTAATTACTCATTGGTCATTGCTCATTGCCAGTGATTGTTTATGTAATACATAGAATAACTGTGCTTGTAATGCGTAAGGTAATTACAGTAATTACTAAAAATTTTTTATCGTAAAATTGAAAAATTTAGTGATTATTTTATTATTATAAATTTTTTATCGGAAAAATTTACTCGAATTATTTTGTCAGAAATTTAATTTTGGAGAAAAAGTTCCTGAAACTTTTTTAAAATATTTATACGCAGAAAAAAAAATTCACTTTAGCCAAGAAAATATTTTTCTTTCTAATGATTTTTTTGAGCGAAAAAAAATTTTTTTTTTAAAAAGAAATTTCACTTATTCCAACAAATTAATTTTCTTGCTTTAAGACATACGTATCTTGATCCAAGAAAATTCATTTAAGTCAAGAAAATTTTCTTGTTTTGAGAAAATTCAGCCTCTTACTCCAAAAAATTTTGGTCTTGATAGAAGTAAATTTTCTTGCCTTGAGAAAATTTCTCTCTTGCTCCAAAAAATTAAATATAAAGATAATAAATTTTAATTAATATTTTTATTGACTAACATGTCAAATTGGAAGATCAAATAATATTGAATCATTTTTTTCCATTCAATATGTATAATTACACGCTAAAATAATATAAAATGGGTATAAAATATTCAAGAAAAAAATTTTCTCAAGGTGAGAAAATTTTTTTCTCAGCTGAAATAGGTGGCGCTACTTTCCTAAAGTATTTAAAAATTTTGATCAAATATAAAAATTTATTGTATCAAGTATTTACGATAATTTGAGTTAAGAAAAAATTACTTCCACCAAGAATAGAATTTCAAGAAAAATTTTTACTTCGGCCAATACAATTTCGACCTTCCTTCAGACACCCAAAAATTTTCTTGAGCCAAGAATTTTGTTCTCCAGTCAAGAAATTTTTCTTTCTGTGCATAAATGCACTGGATAATTTTTATCAAAAATTTTATACTCTACAAAAATTCCTCGACAATTTCTTTGAAATCTTGCAATTTAAATTATTGATTTAAAAATCAAGCAATGTGCCTTTTTTTCTCTTAACATTTTTTTTTACAAATTAAAATTAAGACTAAATTATTATGTACGAAAAAAAATCTACTGGACTAATTTTGTAGGAAATTTTATTTCCTACAAAAAATCTTCGACAACTTTCTCAAAATATTTAAAGTTTGTTCACAATTTAAATTTATTTACTTGAAAATAATAAAATTTCATTTTTGAAAAAAAATAAAAAAAAATTGAATTTACGAGTCAATTATCGGAATTACAAAAAAATTGCTCGAAACAAATTCGATAGGAAATAAAATTCTCTAAAAAAAAAATTTTGAACAATTTTTTTTCCGACTGATAGATTTTATATAAATCAGGAAATTTGTCAAAAACTCTCCAAAATTTTGCAACTTTAAGAGCAAAACTAAACAAATCTTGAACTAACTTATAACTTCAGCACAATTTATATAATAAAAAAAATTCAAGGACTAAACTCTGAAAGTTCGATCTGCATCTACCTGTCGTTTTACCCTGACCTCGAAACAGCCAACATTCCAACAATAGGAAACAAAAAAAAACAAAAACAGGAACAAACTAACACAAAATTAGAATAAAAAAAATTTTTTTTTTTTAAACTTCCGGCGATGAAATTTTCCAATAATTTTTTTTTAAGTAAAAATAAAAATAAAAATAAAATTGAAAAAATCACTCAACACTGAAAAAATGACTTCATTAAAAATAAAAAAAATAAAAATTTTATTTCAAAAAATCTCACCTCAGATAAATCGGCATCCTCGCGCATTTTTAAATCAACCGAGGCACCATCCGCATTATTTAAATAAATAAAACTTATTATTGAAAATAAATAAATAAATTTAACCCGCTTGCACTCCATTATTGATATTTCAATAAAATAATTAAATTAAAAATAAATAATCACTCACACAATAATAAAAAACTTTTAAATAATTAAAATTTAAAAACTTTAAAAGTATTTTCACACACTAGCACTCACTTAATAATTTATTATTAATTACTGATGATTTAATTATTAATTGTCAATAATTTTCGTACGTTGCTGATAATTATTGTATAAATGAATATTGAGAACGCGTGTGCTCGATAAAAACACGGAGAAAGTCTGAGACGACCTGTTCGGTTCGACGTCGGAGAAACGACTGCGCTCTCTGGTGTAGCCGACTATTTTCAGGGACGCGAAAGTTTACAAGTTTTATTATTTATTTATTAATTTAAAATATTGAAAATAATTATGAAGATGATTGAAAAATAATTTTATGAAAGATTTATCGGAAAATTGATTAATTTTTGGGATTACAGACAGTGAGGGGGATTCTTAAACAAAGCTAGATTAATTAAGAGGTGTAAGGGGGAAGAGCGCAGGCTTGGGTAGAGCGCAGGCGCGTCATTTGAATTTAAATGACAATAATCGATTTAAAGCGGTTAATTTTTCGAGAAAATATTAATTCTTGTGAAAATAATCCAATTTTACTGCTTTTACAATAAAATTAATCTATATTATTGAGAAAATAAAAAAAATTTTATGGCCAGTGTATTTATATAAAAAGATTTGTTTATTTTTGCTCTTAAAATTACAAAATTATGGAGAGTTTTTGACAAATTTCCTGATTTTTATAAAATCTATCAGTCGGAAAAAAAATTGTTCAAAATTTTTTTTTTAGAGAATTTTATTTCCTATCGAATTTGTTTCGAGCAATTTTTTTGTAATTCCGATAATTGACTCGTAAATTCAATTTTTTTTTATTTTTTTTCAAAAATGAAATTTTATTATTTTCAAGTAAATAAATTTAAATTGTGAACAAACTTTAAATATTTTGAGAAAGTTGTCGAAGATTTTTTGTAGGAAATAAAATTTCCTACAAAATTAGTCCAGTAGATTTTTTTCGTACATAATAATTTAGTCTTAATTTTAATTTGTAAAAAAAATGTTAAGAGAAAAAAAGGCACATTGCTTGATTTTTAAATCAATAATTTAAATTGCAAGATTTCAAAGAAATTGTCGAGGAATTTTTGTAGAGTATAAAATTTTTGATAAAAATTATCCAGTGCATTTATGCACAGAAAGAAAAATTTCTTGACTGGAGAACAAAATTCTTGGCTCAAGAAAATTTTTGGGTGTCTGAAGGAAGGTCGAAATTGTATTGGCCGAAGTAAAAATTTTTCTTGAAATTCTATTCTTGGTGGAAGTAATTTTTTCTTAACTCAAATTATCGTAAATACTTGATACAATAAATTTTTATATTTGATCAAAATTTTTAAATACTTTAGGAAAGTAGCGCCACCTACTTCAGCTGAGAAAAAAATTTTCTCACCTTGAGAAAATTTTTTTCTTGAATATTTCATCCCCATTTTATATTATTTTAGCGTGCAATTATACATATTGAATGAAAAAAAATGATTCAATATTATTTGATCTTCCAATTTGACATGTTGGTCAATAAAAATATTACAAAAAATTTACTATCTTTATATTTAATTTTTTGGAGCAAGAGAGAAATTTTCTCAAGGCAAGAAAATTTACTTCTATCAAGAACAAAATTTTTTGGAGCAAGAGGCTGAATTTTCTCAAAACAAGAAAATTTTCTTTACCTAAATAAATTTTCTTGGATCAAGATACGTATTTCTTAAAGCAACAGAATTAATTTGTTGGAATAAGTGAAATTTCTTGTGTCAAAAAAAATTTTTTTTTTCGCTCAAGAAAATAATTAGGAAGAAAAATATTTTTATTACCTTGAAAATAAATTCCGAACCGATAGAAGCAATTTCATAGTGTTTAAGTATTAGGAACACAGAAAATTAGTAATTAATATAATAACTTTTCATAACTAGAGGCGTGGAACAAATCCTGGCATACATGGCGCGGATCAACATGCTGGAGATTATTTAATAAGTAACACAAAAAGAGGTGTAAGTACACGGCAAACACATTAATATTAATGGACCAGGATTTACAAACGACATTACTCCAGCAGAGTATTACCGGTAAGTAGAGTAGCGAGTACCAAGTACAGAGTAAGCACACATTCTCGCAGTGCCTTGTATGTTTATGTGCTGCATGTTGGATGTTGGATGTTGTGTAGTCTTCAGTTTACTCAAAGTCTGTTTCTCTTCTGTTCTATTGAATTCCGTGGAGTTTGTTACCATAACCACCCACGATATTCGGAGCTTCTATCCAGGCTCTAGGGATATGGAATTGAATGTGCATCTTCGGCTGTCGACTGTCAAGAGTGTGTACTGTGTGGGTGTGTTATGTTGAATCCCGTTAATCTGTATCTATAACAGTTGCGGAGGATCTGTTGCAGAAGTCGGGTATGTTCTGGTACTGAGTTGTTGAGTCTTGATCTTCTCTACAGCTGTAACTATTGCATTCAGTCTTACTTCTCCTTCCCCTTGCTCTTGCTGTGTATTTACACGCCACAAAAATTTTCTTCGAAATTTACGGAAAATTTACAAAAATCGAGGGATGTTTCAAAAGTGAGAAAAATTCTGAGAAAATTTTTCCGATCTTGAATCAAGTAGTTTCTTCTATGAAACGTTAAAGTTACAGTCAAAAACATCAGTTACAGCACGGAAAAAAGTAAACTGTAATAAATAACAGTCGATTTATAATAAGTAATGATCAACTGTTAAAAATTACTACTTCAAACAGTAAAATCATGATTTTACTATTCACATTGTAATATTTACAATTTAAACCTTACAATTTACTCTTTACATGGAAGAGAATACTATTTCAAACAGTAATATTCGCCATGTAAATGTCTAAAATGTTTAAGTATAATAATTAAGAATTCAGACTTTAATATTTATCATTTCGTACCTAAAAAATGATGTTATGATATTTAAAAAGTATAGAATAAAGTTAGTAAATTTCTAATACAAGCAACGTCAATACTTACAAAGTAAAATGGTAAATTTTAAACGAAGCGCTAAAAATCAAACTGTAATTATTGACTCGCTTAGACTGGTAAAATGTATATTTTAAAAGTATAATTTTGACTGTTTGAAATATTAAACTCTCCCAGAGTGAGACCCCCTTCTCTTTAATCTGAGTTCCCCTTCTCTTTATAATATGGACTATATATTGAAATGGCAATTTTTACTGTTTGAAACTGTAATTTTTAAAGATAAAAGAGTCGTTATTTACTATAGTGACAACTACTAATTACTTATTTTGGATATTAAATTATAAATTGTGGCTTTTATACTTTCTACATTAAGTTCTGTAATATTTACATTTTTGCCACCCCGACGTCCGCTTTACTGTTTTAAACTATAAAAAATAACCGGTATCCGAGTGAATATTACAGTTTACTTTTTTCCGTGAGGGAGATAGGGCGATTTCTTGGGTGTTTGATCTGACACACTAATCCTGGACATTCCTTCGTAAGCCCACTGTAGAACAAGAGGATCTCAAGATACGTGTGAGCTTATTACCTGTGTATACTGGCTTGTAGTGCATTGTGTAATTAAGGGCTGATATGTAATTGCGATACTATCTATTGGATTCGGATAACGAAGCTATTGGAATTTCTGCACAGACATTCTCGGAATAACTCTTGAATCTGGATGGTCTACTTTGCATATAGCATTTTCTAATGCAAACCGAAAATTAATTTGCTCTTATATTTTCACTACAAAATGTGCAAGCCAAAGGCATTAGTATTATATGGAAATTGATTAGAGTAAATTTTTAATATACAAAGTTTCATTAATAACTTGTAATATGCACAATATCACTATCAGATACGATTTAATGAGACAAAATTTTCACAGAATGTCATACTTAGTAAAAAAATTTGAAAATTCTTATAATTTGCAGTGAATAACAGTTCAACGATTTGAACTAATTTGAAATTAGCAATAGAAAGCAAATTTCTCCATGATAACTAGTACGAGTAACTCCGACCTAGTATAGATTAAAATTGACACGTTTACTTGCGGTAATAAACTAATAACGTAATATATCTGAAACGTAATAGATGACGGTCCCCAGTCGCCGAGTATCCATATATTGTAGTCGGTTATATAAAGCCGGTATTAATTGATAGTGATCAGTTTGAATGGTCTTCTCTGACACTCTACTCTATTACTCTATTTGCTACAGTTTATAATCCCATAAAACACCCATTTCGACTGGGTTATACAAATTAAGTCTCGCTGTTGCGTTAGCAATTACAGTTTACTCCGAATTGTCGGGGAGTTTTTTTTTTTTATCTAATCTCATTGATCTACTTGAGAATAATCCACAAAATAATGAAAAACTTGTAAATTGTAGATTCCATAATTGTCTTGTGATTTTTTTTAGATACTTTATCTTTGTATATTTTCAGTCCCATCTCCAGTCTTTCAACTATAGCTTCTAAAACTATTATTATTAAAACCAATTTTTCAGTGTTTTATCCTTGATAACTAAAATAATTTTACAACAAAGGCTTGAAATTCAATATGCCAAAGCATTGTAACAAACTTCAATAGAATTAAGTTTCTGTTTTCCGTGAACATTTGAATTGAAGCTTAAAACTATAACACGAAGCTAATTAACAGTATTCATTTGTAATTGTATCAATTCCAGAAATATTTTAGTACTTACCCAGTTAATATTAGATTTTAAAAGATTAAAAGTAAGAAACCCCTCAAGTTCTTAAATATATATGGAGGATATGGCAGTGAAGCGGATATTGAAATTCAACTGAATTGAGAAGTTAGAATTTATAATAAATGAGAGTTTAATAACTGAAATCAAGATTTCAATAAAAAATAGCTGAGATTAATGTTTCGAGATGAGATAGGGGACAGGAGTGAGTCATATGATTTAGAATGGTAAGTGAATTTTTTTATTAGATGGGGATTTCTTGTATTGCTCTGTACTGAGAGTCGGTAGGAGTAAGCCGTATAGATAGAACAGTAAATTATGGGTTTCCTCAATCTACAAGGGTGTCGTGAGATTTTATGAGAGACAGTAATGTCGGATCTGTGGCTCAGTTATTTTCATGATACTGTGTAAGATAATGGCTTCAATTCGTTTCGACACGATCCAATACATTCCCGGAAACTCGTAATTTATATACAGGATATACGACTATCAATGATTCGTGTTTTTAATGTAACTATGCATAAGTTCCGAAAATTTTGATGGTTTCAATACTCGCCACTTATTAGTTCGCGTTTTGAAAACTGATGGCCTTTGTACAGATAGAAAGAATATCTTGATGCTGGTAAACAACTCTTTTCTATGCTTATCTTTTAAACCAAAAACAAAATAGGGTAGAAGTACAGTTTTTGGCCAGTTAACATTTGAATTAATTTATTAAAATTTATAATTTTATAACCATATTTTTGTTGAGTTTTAGAAAATTTATATTAAAACAAATTAAGTTTGTAATGATTTACTAATATAAATTCATTTCTATCGTTTATTTGGACAATAAATGGCCACAAACGGCACTTCCACCCTACACGGAAAGAAAATTGAAGGACTTTTTACTACTTAACTATCGTAATTTTTATTAAATTAAATAGTAACGGTGGACTATACTTCTCATTTAGTAATTTTTACGATCTACTATTGTAAATTTTATCCAACAAACAAGGCTAACAAGAAACTTAAAAAGTCCAATAATATAGAGCTAATTATACAATATGTGTTTGTAAACTTTACAATTCAACTATTGTAAAAATTGACACCCGGTTTTTTTAAAAGAAATTTTAGGGAGGGAGAGAGATAGGA